>CM047987.1:2905933-2927556 GCA_026261665.1 Melanotaenia duboulayi | reverse complement strand
TCATAGATTCCTAAAGATAACAGCCAATCAGAATTTCCTTGGTCTGACACCAGCATCTTAAAACCCAAAAGCCATTTTAGATTAAACATCTAAAAATTGTGACAATATTTACAGTGCATTGTGTATGTGATAAAGCAAAAAAAAATAAAATAAAATAAAACATTCTCTGCAAGCTCTAATCAAGAAGATTTCATCAATCATACAGTGGACGCACTGCGTTCTACACAGAGAAGCCAAGACATATGAGCCCTGATTACACGAGGTGATGATAGACGTCATTAGTGATGGTAATTTCATATATACTGTCCAACTACCACCGTATTTTTGTTTCTCTCCTCATTCAGCTGCACTTTGTTCAGGCAGTAGAGCGAACACCACACCACACCGCCAATAGATGGATGATATGTCATGCTATTGTGTCCATGGGAAAGGAAAGGTCGTGATGGCACCATCAGAACAAATACCTGAAATAATTAGGTCCATTCCTCACCTGCTGAACTGGACAGGGACGTTTTCATTTATACTCTCCAAAATGAGTTTTAACTGGCATTTGGTGGGTTGTGGGTGTTAATTTTATGAGAACTTCTGCATGGGAAGGGCACATTTAAGGTCTATGATGATGTTGGTGGGATTGTCTAGTGTTTTAGTGAACTGTTGTCATGGTTACCAGTGGTGGCTTTAAGCTCAGGTCTCACAGAACACATGGTTGAAAGCTCCACATTTAGCTGCTCCTCAGGGGTAAATTGCAAGTTTAATCACAATACAATATACATGCAGTGATGAAGCTCTAATTTTTGTCGGTAAATTGCCTGTATTTTCTGTGTGTGTGGGTGTGGGTGTGTGTGTGTGTGTGTAAGATACATGTAATCAAATATGGTCATGTTAAGATCTTAAATTGGTTAAATGGGTAAAGCTTCAATGTTTGCAGATGTTCTGATGGGATTTAATGACTGGCTTATGTTCTTTGTTTGTCTCCCAAAAATGAAAACACTTTTAAGAGTGTTTGTGCTTGAAAACAGGACAGCACTGAGGAATTATGTGTGGCGGTGTAGAAGGGTCCAGCGGATAACGGTTTGTGGAGGTTATAACTGGAGCGTCTGTTATGATAGGTGTTATCTGGTGTTTCACGCCATCACTCCACCATGTGCAGGCGAAGGGTTCTCAACTCTCAATAACCAATTTCCAGAAAAACACAATGTGTGGATTTGTCTCAGAAGTAACATATTGACAGTTTGGTGTTTTTGACATGTTGCCATTTCAGCTTCATGGATCGTGTTTAAAATCAATAAAGTCTAATAAACACTATGTCTCTCCGTCCTTCCTCAGGTCTCGTAATGCACTCCACTGTATTTATGTCTTTATTTTTACTAGTTCTTTATGCAGTAGCTGAGGAAGGATGCTGTTGCTGTAAATGATTGTTTAGTGGATTTTTCAGTGTTTATGGAGTCCAGATGATTTTCCTCTCTTCTGATCCACCATAGTGAGCCTTCAGGGATGATGTGATCCATGAAACAGACGTGCAGTGGCAACAACAGCATGAAGTCAGTGTTTTAAAAACCTTTCAAAAGTTAATAAAACATGATTTCATGCAATCCCTGGTGTTGTTTTTTTTGTTTTAGGAACTAAACTTAATTGAGTGCACTGCAGATACCTAGAGACAGTTAATTTTTGTTTTCTGTTTGCTTCCATTACGAGACTTCAGTAGTAAAAAAGAAACAAAAAGCTAAGAAATTGTTGACGTATTAGAGAGAAGCAATACACTTTATAAACTACCATAATAACCACAAGAGCACCACAGTGGGCATCAGGAGATGTAAAGGGCAGTGAAAAGAGAGAAGCTGTTTATTAGATTTTATTGATTTCAAGCATCATTCATGACACAGAAATGGCAACATGTCAAAAACAGCCTCTCATCAATATTTCAACAACCCCGCAAGAATCAAAATCATGTTTTCAGGGAATCTTGTTTTATTAACAGACAGCAAACCCCTGATTGATGGGCTGCTGTACCAAATGCGTTTTTAATCATTTTATGCATACAAATAAAATATGACAAATAGCAGCAGTAAGCAAATAAATGGCATCTTTTACAGTCAAGTTAAAACATGACCTTTTATTTCCAGTCAAACTGTCGGACGTGCGATTAGTTTGGTTTTTCTATGGAGTTTAAATCTCAGGGTTGAGTAAGTAATGACTCCAAGGTTTCTAATTTGCTCTAACAGGTGTAATGCCAGAGCTCATACATCCTTATCAAGTTTCTCGCTTTAAAATTAAAGATCTTTATTGTCATTATGCAGCATAACGAAATTTTGTCTCTTGGCTTAAGCACACATAAAAAAGAAAATAGAAATATAACAGGCACACATAAATAAGTAAAGAATAAAGATATAAAATATATAAAAAGTTATAGGAACACATCTATATTTACAGAAAACAAGAATTGCCATCAGACAGTAATATTTACAGGGTGGATAAAGGATGGAGGTCCGTCTGGGTGTGTGTGTGTCTGAGAAGGTGTGAATCTTCAGTGTGCGTGGCTGTGGAGGGTTGGGTGGATGTGTGTGAGTACTGTAGGGGGGTGTAAGTGTTGAACTACATGGGGACTACTGCTTCCACAGCTCTGGGGAAGCAGCTGTTCAGCTTTCCTGATGGAAGCGGTACAAACAGGGCGTTGCCCGGGTGGGTGGGGTTAGCTACAATGCGTCTGGCCCTCTTCTGTTCTGTAGAAGTTCACCCGTCCACTTCACCTTCCTGAGGAAGAGGAGCCGTTGTTGGGCTACTTCACCAGGTGGGAAGCATGAAGCACTATGGAGACAGCATCTCGATAAAACAAACATATTCCTTAAACTTTATCTGAAAGAATAAAATGTGACTATATCTGAGGATCCAGTTGACTTTTGTTCCTTTACGTTTTCTTTATCTTATATTTTTCCGTCACAAGTTTCATCACAGTACAATATTATATTGATCAAAGGGATAAGAATACAATGTGTCCCGATCAATATTAGATGAAATATGCTGATTTAACACAGTTTCATAACGACAAGTTCCAAAACAAGTTTTTCTTCCCTTCTTTATCGCGCCATGATGAGCCTGCACCATTACATCATAGATACCTCAAAGTAATTAAAGCCAATAATTCTGAGTCCTTGTGATGTTCCTTGCACCAAACCGATCAGCAGAGTCAGCAGTTTTCCTCACAACTTTACTGGCTGTTCATCTGACTCTTCCACCCTGTGTTGGCAGGAGGGACTGCAGAAGCTATGCTTGAATTACTAAACACGTCTTTATTTCGACTTGGTGCTCACGTTGGCTCAAGAGTCAAGAATCTAAATTCACGCTTAAATTTGCGCAAGCTTGTGACAGCTCGTTTCAGCCGACAGTGCAGACCGGCTGGGTGTGAATAATTCAGAGCGATATTAATATTTGAATGCAAACAGCTCGGAGGATTAAAGAGTCATCAGATAGACTCCTTTCATCCCGTCCTCTGTTAATGGAGAGAAGAACCTGAGGGAGAGATGAAGAGAAAAAGAAGTCTATCAGAATTGCACTTGTTAAGTGAAGAAGAAGAAAGGAAAGATGAGGGTGTGATAAGGAAGGTGAAGACAGCCAATCAGCGCCTGATGACGCTGCTGCAGAAAAGTAAAAAAAAAACAAAAAAAAGAATCACCTGCAATGAGATGACGTACCCTGATGCATTGTTACACATTTCACTCCTAATACTGCAGGTCATAAGCAAACAAAACCACAAAATGTCTGTTTTGTATCCTGACAGCGATCTCAGCTCGTCCTCAAAGCCACAGGCGTTCTTGGCTTCTGAAGCTAGTTGCTAGTCAGCAGCATTTGAAGTATTCCTTTACTCTGATTCCCATTGGCTGGAGCCAGTGCAGCAGCTCCTCCTCCACTGGCCCCACATTTAACAAACACAACATGCATCATACAGAATACACACAAACAAAACAACATACAAAACACACTTTATATAAGAATAATACGTGCATATGAACAGGTAGCAGTATGTGCTGCAACTATCACACCAACACCTCAAGTAGTAAAACTGGTTTTGATGCATCTCTTAAAACGGGTTTATTGGGAGTTTCAACTAGAATAGCTGGTTATATATCCCTGTGAGTGAGGGGTTACGGGGTAGGTAGATGGGGTTTGGGGGGCGAGGGTGTAGGAGGAGGTGGAGGAGTGTGCCGGTGCCTGGCAGGGTCGACAGCTATTGATCTTGACCCACCAGGGCCTGTGCTCCGTGACCACAGGGGGCTCGGGCTGGGGCCTTCCTCTGCCGTCCTCGGGGTGGGTCAGAGGAAGTCTTCATGGTGGGGTGTCTTAGGTTCGAGCTTCAGGATTGTTGCTGATTGCCCAGGTCTCTGGGCTGCCCTAGTCTGCCTCTAGGCTCCATGGAGGCGTGCACATAAGCTCACACTCGTCTCTGATCACTCCTCATCCTCTGGATGCTGACAGTCAGTTGTCCTGTAGGTTTATACACTAAAAGGTACTTTTGTTTAGTTTTTTTATGTGTGTGTTTCTGGTACTTTGGTTGTTGTTGTGATACATCTTGCTGTAGTTGTCTTGGTTATTATTTTTAAGAACTCCTGCTGATTGTCTGCTTAGTTTACCTGTAAAAGATTTAGATTTAGATAAACTTTATTGATCCCCACAATAAACATAAAACAGTATAAGGTGACGGTATAAATGACTGTTTAAATGATGTAAACAGACTACAACATGACAACCTGAGTCAGGTGTTACAGATTGTTGTAGAGTCTGACGGCAGTTGGGATGAAGGACCTGCGGAGCCTCTTTCTTACACCGTGGGTGTAGCAGTCTGCTGCTGAAGGAGCTGCTCAGGGACCCCACAGTGTAATGTAGGGGGTGAGAGGTGTTGCTCATGATGGATGTCAGTTTGGCTAACATCCTTCTCCCCCCCACTGTAGGAAAACAGCTGTAGGAAAGTCTCTGTTGTGTTTCTGTGCAGGTGTAGCAGCTACTTGGTCCATGTCCAACCTTTTTCAACCAATCAGCCAATAACTGCAAAAGCTAAAAGCTAAAGTTGTTGGAGCAACTTGCTCCACTGACTTTATCACATACATGCTTTGGAGAACTAAGATTGTCAGAAACTACGGTCAGCATCCTCCACATCCTCAGGTCAAACTGAAAAAGGTGGAGGACGCTGGAGGTGCTTACTACGACAGAAATGCAGGTGGAGATAACCAACACGAACCTGGGTGATGGCCACAGAGTGTTCGTTTGAAAGTTTTATTTGAACAAAAGACAAATAAAATAACATGAAAACATAAAAAAATAAAAAAAAAAGTCTGTCCAGACGGAGTAGAAGGTGGCGCCTATTCAACCCCACCCCCTAAGCTACACCATTAACTGCCTCATGTGTATTTCAGAATATACTTATATGATATCAAAATATCTACAAAGATAATTAAAATAATGTCATCATAATCTTCAGTGATAATACATGTAATAATAATAACAACAGTAATAATATTTCCATAATAAGACAGCTGTAAACTACTTCCCTCATTTTTTATACTTGTGGATGACCATGTTTTTATATAATGATTTAAATAAGGATATTTGGACATTCCCTGTGTTTTTCCTGCACCCATTCCACAGTTTAACCCCCATACACACAAAACCTCTTCTTTCTGCTTCTCACCAAGTGCTGCCGCGATAAACTGGAGCTGCTGTTCAAACTAATGGCCAACATGAGCTACCATTCAGAATGACCACATTACAACTTACCAACTTGTTTTTTTTGTTGTTGTTGTTGTTTTTTTTATCAGTTACAGACTCTTACATTTTTAGAAGTCAAAACTGAGACCTAGTTTTGCGGTGAGATTGCAGTTGTTTGTCCCCTCCTGCTTCCAGACATGTTGCAGACCAAATGTGGGCCATAATGTGCATCGACACTAAACACATCTTCAGGCCAGTTTGATCAGATTCATTCTGAACGACGATGGAGATGCAGCACAACACCGACGTTCCTGCAGACGAAGACTTCGTCTTTAAGATAAAGGATTCATTTTTATTATGAAAATCAGGTTTTGCTGAATTTGGTGAGTATGCTAATGGTTAGAGCTGCTTACATCTTATACATTAAGCTACCAAATCATCTTGTTGAATTGATTTTTTGCCCTTAATAACGATTAAAAATTCTGATCATTCGGTTCTTTCTGGAAGCTCATAATCCGCAGCCCCCCCATCATCTGTTGCCTTCCCGACACAAAGATATTGACGTGGTGTGTCGATTTGTTTCTTCCTGCGTTCTTTCGTCTTTGTAAGGTCACTTTTCATGGAAACAACTTAAATGACTTGTCTTCCTTTTATTTGAGCACTTTTTTCTTTATGTGTATTTAACCCGCGTAAACAAGATATCACCACAACAACAATAGCAACAGAACTTGTGTTTGCTTTGTGTTCCTGAATATAACTAATATTTCCTTTGGTTGCACCTATCAGGAACTTTTTTAGTCTGTTTCGCTGCTTCCACAGCTTTTCCACAGCTGGCTATATCCTTGATCTAATAAATGAAGTATAATTAAACTTTAACTGAATTATAGAGGCTGACCAACAGAAAGGAGAAATGAGATGGTGTAAAACAACATGGACTGAAAAATGAAATGTGTGTAAGGGCAGAGAGACCTGGAGCATGCAGAGAAGACAGGATGATCTGGAGGGGAAAAGACAGATATAGAAGGTATGATGGGAGTAGAGTTGGCCCCTGTAAGCAAAGAGGAGGGGAGCTGAACAGCCATGAAATATTCTCTGTGAAGACTCTCGGTCTGCCTGTAAATCTTCAGTATGCAGAGAAGTATGCAGGGATGCACAATGAGAGAGGAGGAGAAGGGAGTAAAAGAATGTAATAAACCAGTATTTAGCTGGCACAGAAAAATAAATAAAAAGAAAAGAGAAGTCAAACGAGAAGGAAAAAAGCCTGGAAAATAGTAAACATTAGAAAAGGAAGGAGATGAAGATATACTGCTTAAGACATGGATGAATTTTAAGGAGCAGAAATGTGTCTAAAAGTAGGGACGAGATAGAAGCTATGGGGAGGTAATGAAGGCGGAGTTTAACAACTATTTGAAGTGTTTTAAGGGAAAAGTCATGAGGAACAGGGTACGGGTGGAGAATACAGCGAAGCGTAAGGTGAATAACGGCTAAAGGGCAGGAGCAAGAAGAAATCAAGAAATGATCTCTTTGAAAAGTCTGCTAGAGCCTCGTAAATCCGAAAAGCTGAATGACCACTAATCTTTGACATCAAAAGAAAAGGGAAATTAAACTTTGTAAAACAGAAAATCTACTCAATTTGACAAACATCCCTCCATCTGCAAACATATGTAATCCATCTTCTTTTCTTGGATATTGTTTTTCTTTTTCATGCCTTCAAATGTCATAAAAGTCCATTCATCTTCCTAAAATGTGCACACAAGAGGGATGAGAAGTACTATAAAGCTCTGAGGGCATTGAAGAGGTAAGAAAGGCGCAGCACAGGGGCTTGGAAATGAAAGGCATCAAAGGATAGAAGATTAAAAGACCCCTGATGAAGTTGAGAAAGTGGGCAGTGGGTGTGTATAGCCACAGAGTGTTGATGTAAATTATTGTTTGACAACTTCTACCATCTGACCCACAATGATAAAAACAACCATACTAAAGAAAAACACACAAATGCTTTCCTGACATTAAACTTGAGTTTTTCTAGTTGCAAAGCTGAGTCATAACTTCAAGAGAAAAGTCCGTCCCTAGCCACCTATTTTAAATTATGCTGCAATATAGACCCATTTCCACCAAGGACTCCAGCTCAGGACAGGATGGTACTTTTTAGTTTTTGTGTGTGTCCTTAGGCAAAAACTGGGAATGGTGCCAGAATATCCAATCTGACCCGCCCTACTTTTTTGGGACTCTCCCTCTGGGTCCCGGTCTTACCTTTGACCCTAAGTGATGGAGCTAGACACACTGCATCCACTGACTGACTGAAAGAATCATCACTTCCTGTACGACTCAACAATACGAACAAAGCAGAAACAACTTCATGTTTAAATGACAAGAAGAAAGAACACACGTTGCAGGATGTCCTCCATTCCCCTCATTTGTTTCTGTGTGGTTCCTCTTAATTTAAATAAAGATGTCACACCGCTGTGACATCAGGCTCTATGTAGCTGAAATATCTATTGCTATCTCTCTGTATGCCACTTACCATGTAAGGGTTCGGCTGGCTTTGGAAATGCAAGAAACATCAGGGTTTATCGCACCAAGTCGCACCAAACCGTCCTGTCCCGAGCCGACCCCTCAGTGGAAATGGGGCTTGGAGTGTCTTCAATGAAACCATGAGGGTGAACTATAGTGCACACTCTTTCAGGGTCACTCTTGATGCTTCCATAGGAATTCAGAGGGTCAGTAGCAGCCAGGTGCTGATAATCGAATGCACTTGATCAATCATGATGATTGATCATGATCAGTTCTATAAGAGCAAAAGTTGTGTCAGTTAGCTGCTCACCGGTGTTTAGGACAATGGCAGGGATAAAAGATGTCAGTTATATTCGGCAGGCTGTTGTTTCTGTTATCCATTCTGCATCGAGACAGATTATTCCCAAGTGCAAAACAAAGCTGACAATTTTCCCATGAGTGGACACCCCAGCAAAAATACCCAAGAGCTACATCCCAGACTCTACAGATCTCAGTTAGCTTGGCAAATGTTAAAGTTTATCAAACGCGTATGACATGTTTGGATAGGCTGGCTGGAAAAGGCTTGTCTCCAAAAAGAACAGATATTTTCTCATCTTCCGATCCTTCTCTGTAAACCCTACAGATGGATGTGTGTGAAAGTCACAGTAAATGCTCAGACCAACAACCGTGCCGCGTTCACGGTCACTTGAATCCCCTTTCTTCCTCTTTCTGATGCTCAGGTTGAACCTCACCATGTGTACATGACCAAATGTGTTGAGTTGCCGCCTTGCGATTGCCATGATATGATAAAAGTTGCCAGTGGCTGTATATCAGGAGACAACTTGCTTATGTTTTCATTGATTGAGCTGCAGTTCAGCTGATTATATTATGTAACCACAGATCTGGTATTCATTTCTAAATATTTAAAAATATCAATGACCTCCACAACCCCACGTTTTATGGATAAATAAAGTGCTGTTGGACTTTGGACGTGGAGTTGAATGGAGTAATTCCCACGCTGTGTTTAGGATGCAAGCCTCCTCTACGTCTCATCATAGCCTGCAGTTTAAGTGGCAGAGTGAAACCCTGCACCCTAACAGTCCCACGTGCACGGTCTCTGCTTGCCATGCCGACTGCAGAATGAATGAAATAGTTGATTAGCTGCAGAGACTTGATGAAGGAATAAAGGTGCATGTGAAAAGTGTTTTTATAGCTGAAATAATTTGCTTCTGTGCTTCTTCTCTTCTCAGATACACGAAGATGAAAACGGCCACTAACATATACATCTTTAACCTGGCCCTGGCTGACTCTTTGTTCCTGGCTACTCTGCCTTTCCAGGTATTACTTTAGATCCTTTCATGTTTAAACCTACAGTTTAAAAATGTGAACAGTTAATAATTAAACTCATTGCTTTCCTCATTAAGTCTAAATACCTAACAGGCTGAGCTAGAAATGGCTCAGTCAGACATTATTTTCACAAATTTTAATAAGATGTAATGATTAAATTTTGCTCTGCCAAACAGTATAAATGATTAATTCAGTTCATTTCAGAGAACTTTATTAATGCCCAAAGGGCATTTCAGTTAACAACCAGAAGTCAAAGACATGATAAATTCAAGGATGTGCACATTGTTGAAGCACCACGTTATCTGCAAACATGTTTTGGAGTACCAAGAAAACAGGTCCTATGCATGGATTAAATCTGCTTTGGGTTTTACATGATTTTCCTGAACTCAATATCAAGCATTTCTATTTATGTTCTTTAAGAGCCAGTATCAGGCTCTGAAAGAGGAGACTAAAGTGCTCCATTGCTACAGAGTTTCATTAAGTTGCTGCCTTCCTAACAGATGGCTGAAGCTCGTGGACTAATG
Organism: Melanotaenia duboulayi; assembly: GCA_026261665.1. Taxonomy (NCBI): domain Eukaryota; kingdom Metazoa; phylum Chordata; class Actinopteri; order Atheriniformes; family Melanotaeniidae; genus Melanotaenia; species Melanotaenia duboulayi. The sequence continues at coordinate 2,917,498 of CM047987.1, read as the reverse complement.
TGGATCATATAATGGATTTGTTCTAATTGGATTATAATTAGATTACAATTAATTTTATTCAATTAGGCTGTAATTTATAATAAACGTGTTCATATAGAACAATCATAAAAAAATAATTTCCTAGCTAAGGACTGCATAAAATCTTGTCTTTGATAGAATCCTTCATCCTGAGCTGCACAAGGAGACAGCAGACAGGGAAAAACAGGAAGGTAAACCTCCAGTAGTACCAGAACAAGGAGGGGGCATCTGTCATGACCACCAATGTTTTTAAAAAGAGGCTTATATCTGAGCTTTTAACTAAATTTCATTTGATCTTAATTTATTTTACATCATTTTATTTCACATTGTTTTATTTTCATTKTACTCAACTGTACTATTTATTTATTTATTCATCTATYTATTTATTCATTCATTCTTAGCTGTTCTTAYTGTTTCTTAAGGTTGTTTAATCTTAATTTTAACTCCAGTGTTTTTCTCATGGGGATCCTCCACACCRGGGGTTTTGCCTGCTCGGTCTGGAGGCTGTTGCCGCGGTGATTGCAGTTATCGGGTGGCTGGGGCCCTGCACTGCAGCCTTTTGCTTGTGGTGTGGGCCCCGGTCTGTCCTGATGGGGGTGGTTGTCGCTGTTGGACATGGATGGACTGGCCCCTGGTGTGGATGGATCCCCATGACACTGATATTGTTTTCTCATAGCAGCATCAGGCCGGATGCTTATACCAGGACAGGAAAGAGAGGTCAACAAGTACCATGACTACATACTCACTACATACTTACACACTGCAAAACAGAAAACTTCATTCTTGGTCTAGAAGCAAGAAAAATGACATAATTTTGTTCTTGCAGCCGTAGTATGGGAGTTCTCTCTGCTTGTTCTCAACAGATCATCTGAGCAGAACTTTTTTCTCATGTCTCCAGAAACTGTTATCGTTTCTGTTTGATTCAATAATGTTGAACAAACAGGCTTAAAGAACAGCAGGTCGAGCCGCTGAGGAAGCACCAAAGTCTCTACATGTGGCATACAGAGACACCACCTTGTGCAAAACCCTGCACAGCTCTAGATAAAATCCTCAGAAGTAATAAATAAAAAAAACCCCAAACTAACTTTGTCTTTGTTGGTGCAGTGTATGTAACAAGCTTAAGCCAAGTGCATCATGGGATATTCCCAGGCAGCCTTGACCTATAGCAGCAAAACTACTGTAGCTCATCTACGCTTCCTGTATGGACCTGAATCATGGTCATTCACCCAATCACCCCCATGTGTCCTTTATGCTGTAAGGCAATACTTCCACTGGAAGGCAGTGCAGAGTTTGGAGTTAAAATCTAAGTTTCAGATGGTAACAAATGTGGTGACAGTGGAGGAGATCATGGTCATGCACATTCTCAGAAAAAGACATAAATGGAGGCAGCGTGGAGTAGATGACGGTGGTCTGTGGAGCCGTTAAACATCACAGCTTCTTTGTCGAATTTACTCCTTTATTTAGTTGCACATGCTGCTCAACACTGCCTCTTTGGTTTTCTGATGGTACTGCTCCGCTTGCTGCATCGGGGGACACATCTCCAAAAGTCCAACAAACTGAGCAAATTACTCATGTGAAGCACGCAGAAGACGGGCAGCAAGCTGCTTCCGTCTTGGCACAGAGCATAAATCAGGCCACCAAGCCAGACATAACTATAAACGTTATCACAAAGGAAAGTTTGAAGTCTGAACTTAAAGGTAGAGGGGGTGTCTATTCCCACAGAGAGGGGCTGACAACCCAAGGCTGTACCTCCCATGCTACTTTTAGAGAAGACTCAATTTACCGTAACCCGCTGCTTTCCATCAGTTACAAAGTATGAAAGGAACAATTAAAGCTGATTAAGTTAAAACCAGATAAAAGTCATTTGATTTAAATGTGTGGTTGCATCCTGTTAGAAGCAAAAGAGAAGTCAGCAAGTAAAAGTCTACATGTGATTTTAGTTTCTCCTAGTGTTTGTAAATTTTATTAGATCCTGACTTTTGGAAGGAAATGAAAAGAAGATGATTTCTCAGTCTGTGCATTTCCAACCTCACGTCTGCAAAGAAATGAACAGTCAGCCTTTTGTTGCACAGTGTGATGTTGTTGCATCCATCTGGTACCAAGCCAGCTAGCTAATTTGTCTTCTTCTTTTAGCTTCCATGACACTGTTATCTGTTATCTGCTAACGTAACCGTCCGTTGTCCATCTATGTGTCTTTACTCTTCAAACTTTGAGGGCTTTTTGAGGATACATAGATCACATATACACTACTAGTCAAACTTTTAGACACACCATAGCCATAGTATACAACATCAGTCTTTTCACAGTAATACAACCCATATATTCCATGTTTTGATCATCTGTATGAATTAAGTCCATGCTAACTAAAGAAAGTGCAGTAAACTACACACAAAAGAAGAAAATTAAACAAGTACTGGTCAAACACCTTTTCAGTGTTACACAGACTCTTTTGTTTGGAGTTGTTATTTGTTTTACTTTATTCTTTACACATAATGTTCTAAATATAGAGGAGCCAAAGTTTTATCCTTCAAAATTGTGAATGTAAAAAAGTTGACAAAGTCCTTTCAAACCACACAAAATGTATTTTAAGGTTGTTCAGAACTTAGTTTTTGAGATAAACTCATTTTACAGACAGTAAGAAAAAAGGACAGCATGCACATCTAAATGAATTATTTAAAGAAATCAAATCTCTGAGTGAACTTATGGGCATACTTATCTTTGTATAAGACCACATTCATCCGTCCAGCGTGCCATAATAACAAAATATTAAAATAGTTTTGACTGTACTGGGACTTCAGAAGAGATTGCTTCACATTTTAAATTCCATGTATGTATAAAGTATATTTAAAATGAAGCTACATTTGAAATTTAATTTGAATTGAGGCAAGGGGATGAGCAAAGACAATATATCAAATGTCAAAACTTAGAAATCATTTCAGTCTGATTTGAATTCAGTGGCAACATGTCCCGTGATGTGTCGGTACTGTTACCCTGTTCTCCACTACAGCATTAATCTTGCATATTAAGGAAANTGTACTGTTACCCTGTTCTCCATTACAGCATTAATCTTGCATATTAAGGAAAAGAAAAATCTGCTGTCTGTGACGAGGGAACTTGTGCTCTAAGATCACTGATCTGTGAATGTTTCCAGGGCACTGATGTGTTTCTGGGTTTCTGGCCCTTTGGAAATGCCCTGTGCAAGACGGTGGTGTCTATCGACTACTACAACATGTTCACCAGCACCTTCACCCTGACGGTGATGAGTATAGACAGATATGTGGCTGTCTGCCACCCTGTCAAAGCCCTAGACATGAGGACTCCTCACAAGGCCAAGGTAGGAGCAACTTATTTCAGTTACACTTCTGAAGTCCTTCACGCCTCCTTAAACTTCCCTGAAATGTTCAGATGTCAGTTCAGCTGCCTGAGTTTGTTTGTGTTCGAGTGCATGATAGAATTTATTTAAACAGATTTTGTGTGGGCTGCCATCGGTTCAGGAAAGTACCAACGGCGATATAACAGCCTATTTCTTCTTCTTCATTTTTAGACTTTTCCTCAATTATTTTTGTGGACCTGAGCATGCCCATAAAGTCAGGATAGTTGGTGTTCCCGCAAGGGACTGCAAAAATCTTCATATTTTAGGGGAAAGTGCCTCAACAGCACCACCTAGTGTGGCAGCCCTCGAACTGCTGCTGATAAATTGATAAATTTATGAAATTTAGCACTTTTGTAAAACACACTAAGCCAAATAAAAAATCCTCTGGAGCCACAGTCTAAGATAAACAGGAAATGTGCCATTTTAGTTAAGAGACGCTATTTAACGATTTGATGACGAGACACTTTAATAAACTCGTCCTAGAGACTCTCAACACTGGTCAGCATGATCACAGCTGTGACGAGCCACCTGTAGCCGCTATCTATGCTTCTCTCGCTAAGATAATGCCACATTTTCACTCACTATCGGATTACATTCACATTATTTAGCAGCCTGTTACCGCTCACATTAGCAGCTAATGCTCCACCATGTTCAACATTTTGAAAACAGCAGGAAGTGACATCATGCACGTACCTACTCCGAAATCGACAATGAACTGGTAAGAGTAGAAAACAATCTTTTGAATATTGTATTTAAGAAGTGCATTTAGATGCATCAGATGAGGTTATTACAGTAATCTGATTACTCCCAGGTATCTGATTTTGATGGTCATGTAAACGGGCTCAGTGTTTTATAAAAATACTTATCTGTGAATGTCTTTAAAAAATTGGTGTGACATAAATATCTGTAAATGAATCTATTGAATCGGATGTTGTAAATTTAATCAAATCGACTCAGGAAATTAGTGGTGATACCCAGCCCAGCTGGAGAGGCCGCTGGCACAAATTGACTACCATGTTTCCATCAGTACCTGCACCACCAAGTATGAATGGGTTTTACCCAGAATGTGCTTTACATACTACTACATCAGTATGTCTTGTTTTTAGGTGGTGAATATCTGTGTGTGGGTGTTGGCTTCTGCCTTTGGCGTCCCAGCTATGGTCATGGGAAACGTAGAGGAGGAGCAAGAGCACAACAGTAAGTAAAGCACATGGAATATAACGATGACTAAAATTAACAGTTGTTTTCACTTTACTTCATGCAGAGTAAATTAAAAATACAGCCCCATTTCCAGAAAAGGGAAATGAAAGAATATAATGAAAAACTATGTAAAATGTAAATAAAATCTAACGTAATTACACGCAAATCTTATTTACCAAAGTTTTATCCACAAAAGAGCATAAAACATATCAAAGCTTGGGAAAAAACTTGCGCTCATCTTAAGTTTGATGGCAGGAATTCGTCGTTTAAACAGGTGTTCCGTATAAAAAGAGCACCTTAAAGAGGTGGAGTCTCTCAGAAGTAAAGAGAGAAAAATATTACGATATCTGGAAAAGCTGCATTTACCATGAAAGGATGAAAATTTAAAAACATGTTTGCGCATGTTTGATAAATACTGATTTTTTTTTAATCTATACACAATCAAAATTTTATTTTCTGATGAAATTTAGAACAATTTCCAGGACCGCCACATCAGTGATCACCACAGATCCAACCTTCAGTTCGTTCGGTTACTGTAAGTTTCTGGTCTGGACTTATAGAAGATATGCAACAGCTTGCTGCAAATATTTTGGACCTTAGCTTCCACAAGAAGTAAAGTCTGGTCTCTTTTTCCATTTCATCATTTCATCCCTTGAATTATTAATTTCAGAGAAGTCCAGAACTTTTTTACAACAGGACAAGATAATGATACTTCCGTTTTTGTTCATTAAACTTGACTGTCTGCAAAGAAATAAAACATCTAATTTGATTATCATGTATTACTTTGTGCCCAGATAAAATAAAATCACGTAAATAAAAGTAAAAAAAACTGATAGAGCCAAATAAAAATGTTGAGGCAATTCATGAAATGTGAGAAAAGTAAAAATAAATAAAAGAAAATGACTTCTGTGCTGACGGTGAGATGGTAGCGATGGAAATAAACCCACAAAATCAATCAGACAGCAATCCCTTAACATATTTTAAGCTTTCAGTAATGAAATTATTTTTATTATGGACCATTACTTTAGGCTTAAACAGCCAAATGAATTTGAACCACCCATTACTTATGTGGCCTCTGAAAGAATCCAGAACATTAACCTTTCATATTATGACTTATCAAAGCGACTTCTTCATGAGTCACTGGTGCTTTTCTCTAAAAGACTTTACTGAATCCAGACAACAGTAAGGGCTGTGTTGCAGACAGACTTCTGGCTAAGAGGTAACTGTGTGATCTTAAAAAAGGACTGAAGCCACGTTTGAACTTTAGCAACTTAAAAACGAAATGAGTGAAATAACTAAAAATAAACTGCATCTAGATATTTCTCTGTCTCGGCCTCTGATGGCCTGATTAGACTCAGCACCGTCTTTCTCACAGACTCTTTTCATTTTTCTTCCTATATGTGCTTATCTGTTTCTGATGAGTGGATCCACCTGGGTCCTTCTCTTTACTCTGTGAGTGTCTGTGTGTGTTTATTTGTTGCAATAAATCACGCCACACAGGCGCTGATATATTTTGGTATAGGTCAGCCATATTAATGGAAAAGTGGTGCAGTGGAACAGCTTCTCCTTCACACATATTTAGCTGAGTGTGTGAGGACGTTTGTTTGAAAGCAGTCCTGCTGCCTTACAGGGCTGTGTGAGTGTCAAGATGAGTATTTATGTGTGTGCTTGTGTGATCTGATTACGCCAGCAGCCTACATATCACTGGTAAAGTTGCTGTCAGAGCTCACAGATGGTAACGTTTCTCCTAAAAAAGGTCAGAGTATTCAAAGAATTTTGCTTGGTTGCATGGCAACTGGTGTAAAAGAATAAAAAATCCTTCATCTTGAACATAAATGGTCAATACGTGAGGTTGATGCAAGTATGCGGAGGAGTGACTGAAATATATCACCTGTAGATGGATGTTAAACAGTGTTTTCATCTGGCTGCGCAGAGCTGCTTAAACATAAAAAAGTAATCCCATTTTGTGTTTTCTCTTAATTTTTTTCCTTAGCGAGAAAATAGTTATTTTTTATTGAATGGTTTATATTAACCATGTGGGGTCTAGGACATAATTAGCCTGTTTTTACTCCTTTTATTTTCTATGGAAGCATAGATCTCTCACCCAATTAAAAAAAGGATCTTACCAAGTTATAAGCCGATAGTCTATTATGAAAAAAGGTTTTTATACTTTGTGGTGAAAACGTGGAATATAAACCGTATTCCTCTTTGAATAAAATGTGTGCATGCAGTAGATCACAGAAAGGTCTAATTTAACAAATGGGACTACGTTATTCCTCTTTCTAGGCTGATACAAGAAGAAACTGGACAGTAGTGAAGCTTGGAGGACGCTGTGATAACGTTGCCGAGGTTTTCTCCATATTGACATGACAGCANGGAAGCTTGGAGGACGCTGTGATAACGTTACCGAGGTTTTCTCCATATTGACACACAGTTGCTGCATCCATGATGAGAATCTCCCGTTCCACCACATCCCCCAAAACAAAAAGAACAGTTAATCCTTGAAAATTGAGCTGAAATGTTTCTGCTTGGCTACGATAATCTCCATAAATGCATTTTCCTTTAATATGTTATAGCTCACAACATCTACACACAGTACTCACGTACAGGTGGATGGATATACCAGGGGTGGGAATCTTTAGGCACGTCAGGATTCAGATGGCTGTGATCCGGTCAATTATTGATGCATCGTTATTCCCTGCGTGATCACTTCAGCATTACTACTTTCCAAGTGGAACGTGTCGTGGTTTGACATTCTTGTTGTGACTAACAATGAGGAAGGAACCTCTTCATCTGTTGGTTGATGCAGGACAGCTTCTGTTTCCACCACATCAGAGCAGAACATGGAGCTGCTTTGGATCGTAGCAGCTTTGGGTTGACCGCATTTCCATCAGGACTTTTATCAAGTTCTTCCTCATCTGACCTGAAGACATTTCTCCCGGCTATCGTCCTACACACTGTGTGTTTTGGTTGTTTACCCACACTTAGAGCTACGTTTTCAGCAGATCCGAGTTTGTTTCTTTGATGCGCGTCGGTCTTCATTCGCACATTCACACCTCCCCAAATAACTTGGACTTTCTGAGCGAGCCGCCCAACGAAGTCCAATACTCCCATGTGTTGACTTTGATGCAGAGGCTGCCATGTATGTGTGTATGTATGTGCTCACCACAGACTGGGCGCTGCACTTCCTTGAGTTCTTCCACTTTAATCTCCAGGTCCGCCTTTTGTGTTCCCCAAAAATGTGTAATTAATTAACAGTTGAATCAGTTATGTGACATTTTCTACATTAATTCCAAATGAACCATGTCCTCATATCAATGCATCTAAAACAACTTTTTACTCCTCTCTAACGCTTGTTACACGCTCCAAGAAAGTTCGTATTGGTCCGGTCAGTTTATACTCCACCAGAAGCTTCATCTGCAACAGGACGGGAATAACTGCAGGGCGATGTCAGCTGACCGGGTCATTTCATATCTAGTGAGAAACTTCGTGGCAGATCGGGGTTGTGCACGCGGCGGTGTGTCCGTGTTTTCAAATTGCTCATGTGTTGTTTATATTTTCATACATTCTCACCACCTTGATCCGCTGTTCATGTTCAGTCTCTCATCAGGGGAAGAAGCCACAACTTTCCACTTCATTGTATTCCACATTAACCACGCCCACCTAAAATGTCCGACCAATCACAACAATACTTCTCGGAGGCCCACGAGAAGAAAGTACTGCTCAGCTGATGTGTCAGAACAAGCCGCGAGCTGCTCCCAACCATGTCCGCGGGAGCAAAATGACTTCATGTTGTTCATGTGGCCTCAAGAACAAGAAAAAAGTTCTCATTTCTCACAGTTTGTAACAGCCTTTAGTGTTCACTGGTCACCAGTGGATGTGGAGCGGAAACCGAGACTCATCAGACCAGCAACGTTTCTCCATCTTCTATTGTCCAGTGTTGGTGAGTGTGTGTGAATTGTAGCCTCAGTTTCCTGTTCTTAGCTGGCAGGAGGAACCCGGTGTGTCTTCTGCTGCAGGAGCCCATCTGCTTCAAGACTGGATGTGTTGTGTGTTCAGAGATGCTGTCCTGCAGACCTTGGTTGGAACCGGTGCTGATTGTGTGAAAATTCCAGTTGATCAGCCGTTTCTGACCAACCATGTCACGTTCAAAGCCCCTTAAATCCTCTTTCTTCCTCATTCTGATGCTCAGTTTGAACCTCAGCAAGTCATCTTCATCATGTCTACATGACTACATGTGTTGAGTTGCTGCCCTGTGATTGGCTGGTCAGATATTTGTGGTAAACATTTAAGCTACTATACTTGCCTACAAGCCCAAAGTACTGAAACTTATTATGAGCTCTTCTCCCTCAATGTCTAAACTTTGTGGCTCGTCCTTTAGATGAACACTCGTAGAAAGCAGATTATATTTCAAGTTTACCAGATGAATTTTTATTCTTGTCATCTTAGTTTAATGTGAAAACATTAATCTATCATCCTTTGAGATTTAAAATTAATTAAAGTCCACAAAATGAAAAAAAAAAATAAAACATGCTGAGACAAGCCACAGCGCGTACCAGGACTACAGTATGTTACAGCTGAGTAATCTTGCAGGGAAAGTAGAGGTCCAGTGGTTCTATATTGATCCAGTTTCAGCCTGCAGCAACATCCTAATGTCATCACTACTTTTATTAGTCCACTCTGCAGCTGAGCTGAGTCTGCAGGACTTCTCTCTGCTCTCTGCTATTTGATTTCGGCTTTACTCATTTTATTACTTTATTTTCATTCAGTTTTTATTCTAATCTCATTGCCTTGATGCTACTACCTTCTGGATCTTTTTGCATGATTTCAAATTAATTTTTATCAAATAAACCTTTATTCAAAACCGTATTTACATCCTTGTGTTTTATTGTCACAGCATCTTTTATCCTGTAGCTATTTACATCAAATACTATCATCTTCGTTCTCATCCCTGGTTCTCTCTTTTTCATCATAAATCACAGAATCAGGCATCACAACTATATTCTCCTGCTTTCCATTCATCTAATGTTTTATTACAGTATACCATTTACATCTAATCAGGAGCACAGCTAAGTGGTGGCCACAGGGGCCCATGCCCACCATTCAACTTTCACACCATTCACTGCCTTCATGTGTCCCACGCGTTAGCATGGTTATTAGCCACTATATCCACCAGAGGGGAGTAAAGAGTTTAGACTTTACATCTGACTTTTATCATCAGTTTAAGTCAATAACAATGATGATGGTGGAGGAGTTCCCGCAGTGAAAACAATAAAAAATTTATCTTTGTGACAAATTATTTTATTTCCTTTCTTTCAGTCTTTTCTACTTCCATCATATTTTAGTCTTCCTTCACCCATGCTCCTCTGTTTTCGTTTTCCGGTCTTGTAGCTGCTTGTATTATTCGTTTGCTGGCTTCTCCTTGTGTCTGGTAGCTGTGCAGCAAATTGACATCAACGCATCATGAGGCTCATTTTCTCTCCTCTTGTCAACTTTAAACAAATAAAAAGAGGGTCACAGCAGCTTCATAACCGAACAGCTGCAGGGAACATCATAGCAAGCAGCTCTCAGTAATTGGGGTCAAAAGCCTTGCCATAGGACAGAGTGACAGTTAGACGGCGGTAATCAGCAGCATCCCTGCTGCCACTAAAAGCTGCTCTGACTAATTCATCCAAGGAATCTGTTCAGCATGTGTCAGCGCGTGTTTGTTGGTGGATTGTCTTTAGTCAGTGAGGCTGTCAGACGCTGAAAACATCACAATATAAAAAAAAAGATTATTAGATTTGAATGAGGCTCTGCTCCTTTAAGGGCTTTCAGTGTTGTACAATATAACGCGTAATATCTCTGATTCAGAGTGTGATATAAATGAAACCTTCCATGACATATATCAGACCTTACAATTAAACAGGAGATGTTTATGAACTGAAATAAATCACAATGTGTCAGTAAAAATCAGATGTCCTAGAAATGAAAGCAGATTTCTTATAAGGCTTCATCTTGGTAAACTTCAGAAGTTCACTCTTCATAATATGCATCTTCTTTCTGGAACATTACTGTGTTTCTGTGTCGAATTTGGGTATTATAACTTTATTCTCTGGACTAACAAACATCATATACAGATGCATTACATGTCATACAAGCATACAGTATATGTGTTACCACAGTGGCTGCGGGTTGTAAACCAGTAGAGCACTATTGCTCAAAATCCCTCAATTTGTTCCTAATGACAAACTGCTTATTACGTACTTCCATCATTGGTGTGAGTGTGTGGGTGTAAACATTGTAAAGCACTTTGTAGACCCTTTCAAAGATTTAAAGGGTTGTATAAATTCAGAGCTTTAACCGTTCAGTGTCTGTTGAGTGATTTGCCTTTATTAGCCTTTCTTCATTCAGCATGTGGAAAGCAGAGAATCATGAAAAGACTCAGGGACTCTGGAGAAATCTCAGTGTGTAAAAGCCAAGGACAGCAGCTACAGTTAGATGGTCGTGACGTCGAGTCCTCAGGCAGCACTGCATCAGACCTTGATCAGCACAGCCACACGGGCTCAGAAGAACCTTGGAAAACCCTTTTAACTCAACACATTCCAGTTGTTTCCAGAAATGGTACATTAAACTGTTCATGCTTCAGCTTTTACATCTGGTTCTAAATGCCGAGATTAGAAAGTAATCCAGGCTGTTGTCAGAAAGCAGGAACAGCCAGCATCTGTGAAGGTTTGAGGAGCTTCAAGAAGCAGAAGCAGAGGCGGATGTTGGAGGTTTTTTCAAAGACTATGCTGCCATCAAGGTGACGTATTTTCCCAGGAGGTCCATGGTACCAGGACCATGTCAGACCTCATGTCAGACCTGGTCTGCCTGCAGTGCATATCTGTCTCTTATTAAACATATATGGAGCGTCATGACAAGGAGAATCAAACAACCATGAAGCGTTACTTGTTTCACTCTTCTTATTAAACCATTTTTTATTATTTATCAAA
>CM047987.1:2882576-2892987 GCA_026261665.1 Melanotaenia duboulayi | reverse complement strand
CAAACCTGCAGCAGCTGTGTGATGCTTCATGTCAGTGTGGAGCACAATGGGTTCCAGTCAAACTAAGTGAATGAACCTATTAATGTGCAGCTTATTCCTCAGTCAGAAAAACTGATATTTCTTAATCAGACTTGTTAAAGATGTTTTCTTGTCCTCTGCTATGGCTGCTCATTTTGCCCGTGTAAATAACATTCTGTATTTCATTTCAGCTATGACCAGGTGTTCAATATCCAGTTATCCCCAGAGCAAACTCTGCTGTTACCCTGTATTGTTTGTTTTGATATATTGGTATTACATTTAGTGAACTTTTGCTTTATTGTACAAATTGACTAATTGACGCTATATAAGTACAGACCATTTAATTTCTTCCAGTTCTTTCATTTTACTCCCCTCTTCATATTGCATCTTGGCCTCAGACCCATTTATCTTGCTGTTGTCTTTCTCTCACCCTTTCCTACATCCTACAGCAGATTGTTCTTGTCATTGTTCATTTGTTCATTTCTGAAATAACAAGGGTTATCTTGCATATTTAATAGAAACATTATTATTCAGACATCAGATTTCAGTCCCTGTAAGAAGAAGCATTGTAAGTCTTTTAGCTTAATTCTATTAAAATAAATGAATAAAGGTTCATTTCTTTGGTTATTTAGAGCTGAAAAGTGTGTCTGGGCTCATCCTTGAAAAGTTCTGTCAGCTGAGGAGGGCTCAGAGTGGGAGCACAAATCAAAGATTGGATCACAATAAGACATTATTTTATTTCAGTGGATAATGATTCAGTGTTTTCCAGTATTACAAATTCTGCCACAATATGATTTTGATTTGATTCAGAATCCAGAGATCACGATCTGACTCAACACAATCACTTCCTTTCTTATCAAATGGCTAAAAACAGCTAAAACATCCAAATCTATTCATGGTTAGCTCAGCCAGGCATTTAAATGAAAAGCAGTCTGTTCTAAAAAAATGACTGCACCACATTCTGTGTGTTGAGCTTTAAAAGGTTTACAGAATGCAAAATAAAAACTAAAAGAATAGTTTAGATATAATAAACAAGAAAATAAAATCTAATTTCCTCACATATTTTAATTATTTTCAGTTTGGATTGATGCTGTTGTCTCAGTGCTGAATGGTGATGTGGTGGTAAGCATGTCATAGGTGTTCCCTAGAATAGCTAGATGATGTTGGCCTGGTGACGGAGGTCTTTGTTCAGACCTTTGGACCTACTCATTCGCTCCTAAGCATCAATGGATGGATGATTGGTTTATTGATGGACTGAGTTACGATTGAATGGACAGACTGATTGACTACATTTTATTTCTCTTCTGTTATTCCTCTTCTCTGCATACAGGTGTTGAGTGCATTGTGGCTTTACCTGAACCAAAGAGTTACTGGGATTCTGTCTTTGGCACCTGTGTCTTCCTCTTCTCGTTCCTCATCCCAGTGGCTATTATTAGCATCTGCTACAGTTTGATGGTCAAACGCCTGCGAAACGTTCGCATCCTCTCCGGCTCCAAGGAAAAGGATCGCAATCTGCGGCGCATCACCCGGATGGTCCTGGTGGTGGTAGCCGCATTTGTCGTCTGCTGGACTCCCATCCAGATCATGGTCCTGGCTCAGTCCCTGGGCTTCAACCTCAGCAGCTTGTACACGCTGGTCATGATGCACTTCTTCATCGCCCTGGGCTATGTTAACAGCAGCCTGAATCCCGTACTCTATGCCTTCCTGGATGAAAACTTTAAGCGCTGCTTCCGGGAGTTCTGCCAACCATCTCCATTCCGACTTGATACCCAGCAGTCAGGCAGGATGAGGAGCATTGCCAGAGAGGTGGCAGCAGCCTACAGCTGCAAGGCTGGAGATGATGGGAGGCTTGGGGGAGGGACACCTAATCCCGCATGACTAGGCGTGGAGCTCCCTTTGGTGGGGGTAGACCCCCAACAGAGGGGAGAAACTCATGGAACAGGGAACTCCAACACAGAATTGACTCAGATTACAGCTCTCTAGCGGCACGAACCCTCCCGCCCCCCAACTAGAAGGCTGGCCTGGGGCGGGGGGGAAAGAGATGAGGAGGATGGGGTTGAAAGGAAAAGGATTTAGAAAGGGAATAACAAACAGCACTGGTAGGTGCAGACAAAACCATGTTGAAAAGACATGTTGCTTTGATGGGAAGGGTGGTGGATTTCTTGGTGGAAGTTTCCAGAAATGAATGTAGCTCGACCCAGACTATCATCATAACTTCATAAACTGAGACCAACTGATTTTTGACCGAGATAACCAAGATGCAGAAAAACATGAAGAAATCTCGCTTAAGGGATCAACTTTGTTCATAAAAGTGGTAAAAGCATAATTTCACATTGGTCTCAGCTCCACACAGCTAGCCTCACGAGCAGGCGGCGTTCTGCTGAGGCTGGTGCCCAGTTGCTGCATCTCTCAACAACTACCTAACTTCATACTGGTATGGAAGCTCACAGTTTCAGAAAGAGTTTTAAAGAACAGCAGATCAGTAACAATCACAGATACCAAATCTGTGAAACCATCAGCACCACTTCAGTGGTTGAAGACAGAATACACGGATGGGGGTTTCCCGCAGTACGACNTACAGAATATAAATAAGGAGTGGCACACGGATGGGGGTTTCCCGCAGTACGACCATGAAGTGAAGACTTGTGTGGAAACTGTTCAATGGTGAAACAAACTCACCAGTTTACTGCAGATTATATTTGGTTTAAATAACTTTCAGAAGAATTGGAGAACAGTGTCCTGATGACTTCAGAGTGAGGTCATAATTCTGATGGTTTCACTAAAAATGGTTTACTTATGGTAATATGCTCTTGGAAAGAGTTGTGATGTTTGGATAGGCAGGAAGTTCAATGTAAGAGCTGTAAAAAAAGAGACAAAAATAGCCAATAAGAACTATGTGTGACAAATTACTCCTTAACACTACTTCTTTAATTATGTCAGTTGACCTTAATCAGGTCACAAGAATGTTCTCACTCATCAGGGAAACTTACTCAAAGTATCCTGAACAAAGCAAAACTAAGAAATCTGGTTCTAAATCAAAGTTATCCGAATCTTCAGGAGATTTTTACGATTACCTGTGGTGTAATAAGATCAGGGATGGGGGGTGTAACTTTAAAATGACATGAAAACTGGAAAACATGAGCAGCGTCAGACGAACATACAGAGGGTTACGGATCTTTTTAGTCATTGTATAAATGACAATACCTGTTTCTTCTGGTTGTGATGGGTCAAAATTATGACTTTTCTATCAGTTATTTCAACTTGACATAGGTAAAAACAACTGAGATGAAAATACAGTTTGAAGCACTTAAAATTTATGACATCTCACATACCACAGCAACAAGGATTTGTCAGACATCAGGCATTTTAATCAAGACATTGGCATTAAGTAACATCTGGAAAAGTAAGCTGATGGATGTTTGGAACTCATCCACCTTCCACTGAGCTTCTGTCCTGCTAATTAGGTAGCAGTTATTTTGACCGCATCCATGGAAAATGTGATAGATAATACAAACAGGTACAGATAGATTGTTGTTGGGAACATCCAGTCTGGCTTGGCTGAAAAAGTTGATGTATTACGTGGTGATATGGGTTTTAGGAGTGTTCGTAGTGAACACGCTGGGTTTGAGAAATATCAATGTGGAGCATTTACGCAGTGGCGGGTGAAGGTGTTACCACTGTGGTGGGAAAGGGTCACGGTGGTCTGACCCCATTTCAAGGGACAAAGGGGCTCTCTCTCTTCTTGGTGTCTTAAAGTGGAAATCAGCCCTAAAACATAAAAAAAAGAACATCCTCGTGATTTACAGTTTGAGGCATTTTACTGATATTCTAACATTTCTTAAACTTAAAACTTTGTTTTGTAAGTTTTTCTGAAACGTTCTTAACTTTTATCTCTGATTATCGATCGATTGGGGATTTATAGAATCTTAGCTGGATCTAAACGTGTGAAAAAACAAGTTTATTTCTAAAATGATTTCTGCGTTCATCTTTAAATATCCAGCTCAGGAGCATTTCTAAAGCATTTGCATAACTCAAGGTGAGGTGAATTATACACAATAAAAATCAGGGTTCCTATTTTTCTGGCAGTTTCTCTTAGAGTCCCACTGCTGCCGTGGTTTGCACCATTCGGCTGCAGTTTCAGTGAAGCGGCCAATGGTTGCTGTGAACTCTCCGGGCTTTAAACGTTTCCATGAAAGATTTGTTTTAGGGCTGGTATCCCCTTTAATTTTACATATAACTTGTATTAGTATGATTGTCTAAGATGTCTGTACTTTGACTTTAAAACATTTGTTTTTGTTTGTTTTATGTTACTTACAGAATGATTTCGGATGACGAGCAGAGATTGTTTGCTGATGCACACTTATTGTTTTATTGTAATTTGTTGTTTGTACTTATCTTTTCTCTTTTTTGTTTCACTTTGTGGCTCATATGAATATTTTATTTTCAAATTTGTAAACTTACATGGCCTTAAATTCCAAGTGAAGTCTGTTACTAAAGCTTGCTCTCTTGCTGGGTAAAAGTAGTTATTAAAGGTGCTTTGCAGTTAGTTTACACTAGCCCAAGCCTGTATTCATGAACCCTCTGAGGACAGTAAGCATTTGCTTAAGAAAAAAAAAAAAATGGACTAACAGCTTTTCTACGGTCAAATTTGGGTAACATCTTTATTAACTTTGCACATATACGGGAAGTTAACCTGCTTAAACTTTGCTGTAAAGCTACAAGTTTGCTATTTGATTCTGACTTTGGGATTTAATTTAGCACAAAAAGTCAGGAAACTGGTTTTGGTGGATTATTTCTTTGTTGTAAGAAACGTTCTTGACGACAAATTTTAGACCGATTTATATCTATTTGTTTCCCATTTAGATGGAACCAAAGGGAAAATGCATTTGTGGGATGAGCAGCTGTTATTCATCAGATTGGAAACAAGACATGATGGAAATTCCTTCATATAACAAACAGCCTCAGTATCATGTGGAAGAACCATATACACCCATAACATCCCGACACCTCCTCCTCATACTGGTCAGCAGCTTGGTCACACACTGCTGTGGGATGGCATACAATTCAATCACCATCTGTCACAAGTCAGCCAGTGTGCTTGTTTTGGTCCCTCTGGCACCAACAGCAGCCCAAGCTGATCCCACAAGGGTTCGGTGAGGTTGAGGTTAGAGCATGCAGGCCACTTCATCTTCTGAAAGTAGTCTCAGATTAACTCTTCTCTGTTGGTGTGTTTTACATAAAACATTAAAGGATTACAGATGGTGCAATGAAATCATTCAGAAGTAGTAAAAGGCAGCAACAAATAGCAAAAATCACAATAACGTCATAAATTACATTAAAAGGATTTAAAGCAAGATAAGTTAAAAAGAAAGTTACCGTGCAGACTTCATGTATAGGTGCATGAGAAAAGAAATGTTTTTAACCTGGATTTAAAAGTGTCTATGTTTGGGGAAAGTTTAATCTCCACTGGCAGTTTGTTCCATTTGTTTGCAGCATAACAGCTAAATGCTGCTTCTCCATGTTTAGTCCGGACCCTGGACTGGACTCTGATCTAGACTCTGGTCTAGACTAGCTGGCCTGACTCTTTGGATCTAAGAGCTCTGCTGGGTTTATATTCTCTAAACGTATCACAGATGGATTCTGGGCCTAAACTGTCCCGGGATTTATAAACAAAAGAGTTTTAACATCTATTCTGTGACTGACTGGAAACCAGTATAAACTAGAAACCAGTATAAAGATTTTAAAACTGGTGTGATGTGTTCAGATCTCTTAGTCCTGGCTAAAACTCTAGCAGCAACATCTGGATGAGCTGCAGATGTTTAATGCTCTTTTTAGGAAGTCCTGTTAAAGACTATTTCAGTAATCCAGCCTACTGGAGATGAATGCATGGATGAGTTTCTCTTGGTCTTACTGGAAGACTAAACTTTTGATTCTGTTAATGGGAATAACACCCACCAGTTCCAACAACACTGCTGGTTGCGCAATCTCATCTTGATATTGCTGCATTGAGATTTCCTTCATTGATGTCAAGCCTTGTTTTTCCCCTGAGGGAGATACAGTCCCACACCATCACACTGCCTCCACCAAAGTTCTTACCCTATCAGCATAGCTGCATCTTCTTTACACTTTCATTCTATGATCCAACTGTCAAAGGCCGAATCTAACATAACATTCCTCCACATGTCCATGTTGTCGACTCCAGCAAGGGCAGTCATGGCAAAATAAGCTTTTTTTCTATCATTGACAGAGAAGATTTGGCCAGTTTTGCATAGGTCTTACCGACCTACCCATCTCTGCTGCTCCTCCCACACAAAAGCATTTTCCTTACAAATAAATAAACAGGCTTTCCAACCATATAAGATTTATTGCCAGGAAGTATTGTTGCAACAAAGAAATAATCCACCAAAGATAAATTTACTCACTTTTTGTGCTAAGTTTAAAGTCATTCGAAAGCTGGATGCAAAAAATGCATTAAAGATAGTTCAGCTTCATCAAGGTTACCAATAAATAACCATAACAAGCTTTAGTGTCTGCACACTCCCTGATTTCCGTTCACCTCACGGCTTAAGTTTTTATTTGAAAAGTGGATATAAAGACATTATCCATAGATAGCAAGTTACAAGCTAGCGAAACATTAGCACTCTTAGATGATGGATTGCACTCAACACAAGCTTAGCTAAAACTATGGCTGCCTTGATGATCCAGTCAGTCTGTTCTGAGAGAGTTTTATGAATACTGGTCATATTTTGTAAAAGCTAGCAGTTTTTGTGTAGGAAAAGTAGCCGGAGCATTAAGTACACTGGCTTCGACACAATTTATCTTCAAGAAGACGAGTTCCAACGCAGCTCTGAGACTCTTTGTGCTTAGCTGTCACTGTTAAAACTGAAGTAGCAAAGATATTTTGTATAAGTGTTTGGTGTTTTGATTTCTTGGTTACGGAGGATTCCAAAGGGGCAAATATCCTTGTTCAATAAAGCAGGTCAGCCATGGTTCGAATTACGGGGGAGCTAAGGGGAGCTCGGCTCCCCTGAAAAGCAAAGGAGCTCCCTAAAGACATTTAGCTGATACTTTAAGGGGGGTCCTAAAATAGTACAATTTCAGGTTACATTTATTTTTTTTTATAAGTTTTCTAATGTTTCTTAAAAAGAATAGTAAAAGAATTTGTTGGCATTGTGTGTTTATTCATTTATTTAATTGAATTAACGATGCAGGTGAACGGTTCTGTTTCCTTCAACACCGTGGACGGCAGCATTGGTCCATTCAACAACTACCTGACGTGTTAAAAGAACCTTTTTTCCTTCCCAGTTTCTGATTTAAAAAGCTGCATTTGTTGGTAGCAGAAGCTTTTTGACAGTTACCATATATTTTGATCATGCTACATGAACTAATTTCTATCTACTGTATATGACGTGCAAAGTCGCAGTGCACGCCCGACAATAAGGCTCCCCCGAAAGCACTGATGTAATTCGAGCCCTGCAGTCAGCTTAATTATACTGTCTGGAAGCTCTGTAGAGATATTTGATATTCCTTATGTGTAAAAGTGTAAAACATGGCCTCTTTATCAATTTAAGGTTAAAACTTTTCCTCTTGTTGTTCTTGGTGTAAAAATAAAAGCCATTTCTCACCTTCTGTAATGGTAGACATCGTTTCCTTTGTGCATCAGATTGCAAGAAGATGACTTTACTTTGTTTACATCTTACAGACCACATGAATGTCAAAAGAAAAATACTGTTAAGTCTCAATCTAAAGATAGAAAATAAAATACTATGATGTTGTTGTTGTATTATTCTTATTGTTATTACCAAAAGAAAAAGAAAAAAAAGTTTTGAATAAGTGTTTCTGTTGGTTTTGTTCTATCTTATGCGAGGAAATCGTCTGGTATATATCAATGTGTTACTTGTGGACTGAATTTTTGCTCGCTGCCTGAGTCATGAAGTTGTACAGTTTCACAAGCTGGAAAACATATTAATATATGGATTAATACACTAATTAATCTCCAGTGAGAGATGTTGTCAGTGTGGCATTTTTTAAACCTATTGTCATGTTTTTTCTTACACAATTCCACCAACAGAATATTACTGTGATTCAGTCTTGTAACATATGAGTATGTGGTTCAATATATTAATCTTATTTCTGATGGACTCTTGTGCTAGCTGCAAAAGAAGCTGCCCTGTGATAGACTGGTGATCTTACCAAGGTGTATCCCACCAACTCACCAGTGCCATCCTACCAGCATCACCTGGAACACATTGCAGACCTGAAGAACCTCGATGGGACAAAAGATGTACAGCTGATGGGTGGATGGGGGCAGATATTCTTGAATCACGTGACTCAGGCACTGTAGCTATCTAAACCTACTTGTTCCTGTTCTGTACATAGCAGAACAAACTACTGTGCAAGCTGGCTTGTTGTCTACACATAAAGTTTTTGCTTAAGCTTGAATTTGAAATTGTATATTTTTCTCTGCTTATGAAATGAATAAATGAGTAAATAAATGATTCCAGCTCATGAGTTGATTCAATGCTTAGATATGTTTATACTGTGTAAAAACTCCTGACATGTCTGGTCAAAAATGAGGTCTGAATATTCCTTATAAATAAAATGCACATGCAACCATATGGATCACACCTAACTAAGTGTACATACCTCATGGATGTTTGTCTGATTTGTCTCTGTTTTGGCCCTGTAACTGACTGGTGATGCAGGATGTACCCCACCTTTAACCCAGTGGAAGCAAAATCCCTTCCCCAGACAACTGATTGGATGAGTATAGCTGAGTGTCACTGAATAATACAAAGCTACACTTCCCTTTTTCTGAGAATAATAAAGGCTTCCATTTATACTCCATTACTTACCTAAATTTTGTATGTCCATTTCAATCGTTGTCATACATCACCACCCTCATACTTCCTTGCATCTTTTATGTTGACATGGTTGTAAATCAGTTCGTTCACTAGTGGGCAGTGCTGAGTTCAGAGTTAACTTATGGGTCCTGATGTTAGTTTCAGACACTACTTGGTAACACACTGCTATAAGGTTATTGCAACCACCCAACACGCCCTGTTTCTCCTCTTCTTCTTTGGTTTTTTCCTTTCGCTGGTCGCATGCCAGCTATACTGCTCAACACCTTCCATCTGAGTATCTGTCTTCCGCATAAAGCATAAATGGGCCTTCAAGGTGTTCCCACTCCCAACAGATAACTTGATAACTCTTTATCAGGGCCATTTGATGTCACTGTTATGCACAGGTGCAGTTACAGCTGTGAACCTAGCATGTTTTTTTATCCAGTATTTGCTAGGATAACTTGCTAGATTTAATATAATTCCACATTGTACGTGATTCCAGTGCCACAGATCGCATACACTAGGGAGCTCAACCACTACAAACCTGTGGCCCTGACTTCTCACTTGATGAAGACCATGGAGAGACTCATCCCGCACCACCTCCGCCCTCTGGTGAGCTCGGTGCTGTACCCCCTACAGTCTGCCTACTGGCACGACATCGTGTACCTGCTGCATCGATCCCTCTCTTGCTACTTACTTACTACAGACAGGGAACAATGTCAGGGTCATATTTTTTGATTACTCCAGGGCTTTCAACACCATCCAGCCTGTACTGCTAAAAGGGAAGCTGATGGGAGCCAGAGTGGACGAGCAGCTGAATGCATGGACCATCAACTACCTTACCAACAGTATGTGACTGTGTGTCTGATGTGGTAGTCTGCTGCACAGGACACCACAGGGCACAGTTCTTTCACCCTTACTGTTCAGTCTGTACACTTCAGACATCCGGCACAACTCTGAACATTGCCACCTACAAAAGGATGACATGGCCATTATTGGATGTGTGTCAGATTGGAATGACCAGGAATACAGGAGGTTGATCAGTTACTTTGTTGGCTAGTGTGAGACCAATGCTCTGCAAATCAATGCCAGCAAGACAAAGGAGATGGCCATAGACGTCTGGAGGAAGTCACCCCTTACCACACCAGTGAACATCCAGGGAAAAGGCATTGAGACAGTGGACTCTTACAATTGCCTGGGTGTTTGCCTCAACAATAAACTGGACTGGACCACAAACACCGACGTCCTGTATAAGAAGAGCCAGAGTCCACACCGATGAGACTGAGGTCCTTAAAGACAATTCATGATGATATGTGTATGTGTGTATATATGTATGTCCATATATATATATATAGACAGATACTAGCTATTTGCATATTTCCATAACCCTTCCTTCATAATGCGCACTGTGTATGCTTGTACATAGAATACCAGTTACTGTTGTATAAAGTTTTGTTTTTTTTATTTAGTTTTTTTTTTCTATTTGTATTTAATATATTCTTAATCTGCCTTTCTTACTCTATTTTTCTGTAGTTGAGCTGTAGTAACAC
>CM047987.1:2862928-2875895 GCA_026261665.1 Melanotaenia duboulayi | reverse complement strand
TATATATATATATATATATATGTATCTGCATTGGTCCCCAGCATGCCAAGTTGATACTATATGGTGACGGCAGTTTCCTCTGTTAATGACAAGCTGGACATTATTTTCCTTCTTTGTGGTCTCAGTAATCCAAACAAACCTTAAACAGCAATGTTTCCTCCCAGTAATTGTTAGTAATGTTAACTCCTAAGCGTATCACCAGGACATCCCTAATCTTTACATCATTATCTGCATCTGCTGGTTTCTACTCAGCTTTGACATAAAGAGGAAAAACTTTCCACAGCTGAAGGTTTGATTCCCCTCCTGCCATGAAACATTAGCTGTAAATGCCTCTAATCTGACTTTATGCTTTAATTCTGCCCCTGTGAAGTGTGACTGTCCATTGACCAGGTAGTTGTAAATGTCAAGGTAAGCTAAATCAGGTAGCAGTATCTCCATTAGCTGGATGTTTTTAAAAGGAATTTGGTAAAATCGGATGGATTTTCAGCACCATCAAACATGTTTTTTTTAATATGGCTGTCTGACCACATCAGTGCTGATCTGGTTTGGAAGGTGTGAAGTCTGCTTGTTTGGAATCAGAGATATTACAAAGCCACTGATTTAAAAACAAAGTGGACATCAGTTAAATAGATGTAAGTACATTTCCTCGCCTTGGCAGGGCATGTTGAGGACGATAAACCTGAGGGGTGAATTAGTGCCCCTTTGAGGGCCGGACAAAAACATGAACCTTACACCTTGTTTAACTCAAACACACGAATCCAACATTTTTATGCTTCCACTGGTATTTTGTGTAGCAAACAGTTTTCTTTGAACAGTTCGGACGTGACTCTTTAATAAGTATCGTATGCCTACGTATGCTCAGACTTCCTGCCTGACAGGGTGCCTGTAAACTGGTTCCCCCCAGGGCTTTATTTACACCAACGGCTGCACCTCCAGTCACCAGTCTGTCAAACTCCTAAGGTTGATGGATGACACCACCCTCACCTACTTAATCTCTGGGGGGATGAGTCCACCTAAGGAGGGAGGTTGATCAGCTGGTGAACAACCTGGTTGTAGACTCCAGGAAGAACACAGTCCCCCCATCCCCCTCCAACACAACCCTGAGAACTGAGTGGACAACATCAACGCCATCATCATAAAAGCTCAGAAGAAGATGGACTTCCTGCAGCAGCTGAGGAAATTCAAGCTACTCAGGTACAGAGGAACAGTTTCTTCCCGTCTGCTGTGAGGCTCCCCTCCATGTTCATAACCAACACCTCCCTACAAATAAGAATTAACATCACATCACACACAGTTTCATCTTATATTCTTATCCCATTTCATATTTATATATTTATCCCCCCAACTCCGTTGTCTCTCATTAGCACCACACACATGTTGTGTACAAACCTTTTCCTTTACAAACATTTTTTTTTATCTTACACCCTGTAAATACTGTTTATGTTCTTTCTCTTTTTTGTTGTTTTTGTTCTGTTTTTCTTGTTTTTACACCACAACCCAAGACAAGATCCCTGTATGTACAACTAAACAACTCTGACACCAAACTGAGCCACATGCACGTGTTTAGAACAAGTAACAGTTTGGAAAAAACACAGAGTTCATCATATAGCTGATGAAATCACTGTAATGTGCTGGCTGATAGATGTTTCTATATTCCTGCCACATACCTTATTACTGTTTTCTACTGAGATGCTCTATTCTAGAATCCATTAAAACTAATGCTCCTATAACTTTGTAATGTCTTTGTATAAGTTTTCATCCTCTACAAAGCTACAAACACAGCTGATGATGTTATTAAATATGCTTTAGTCATATTTTAACAGTGCAGCGGTTGTTGTGAAGATGAAGAGGAGTTTCTGATTATGCCATAAACCTGCCGGGTCTGCAGTTCCATGAAGCTAAAGATAAACAGTCTGCTTCAACCTTTATTTCTGTCCAGAGAAAATTGCATCATATTCACATAGGATCTTAATTTAACAGTGTTTCACTAGCGTTGCTGGAACAGATAAATATTTCCAGGAACAGACAGGAATAGAAGAGTTCCTCTAGTTCACTGTAAATATTTAGAAAAATCAAATGTTGATTATAAGCCACGTACTTCCAAACAGAACCTTGATAGAGCCACCTTTATCCATCTCCAGGCTGAGACATCTGGCAGATGCCAGATGGGTTTGCCACGCATCGTTCTGAAAGGTCACCAGAGGGGTGGGACGAAAAGGATAAATCTTCACCAAGGTGCTGTGACCTTCTTGATGTTGAACTTAGTCTCAAAAGAAAACATAAAATAAGTTCAAATTTCTAGATTTCCAAAAGGCCCAGAAAAAGTGAGATTACTTCGTTCAGCATGGTTTGTAGATTTGTGTCAGGATCCAAACCTGAACTCATACACTTCTTATACAAGGCGGAACCCCTCCATGCTCTTCATGCATGATGAGGGTCATGAATAAATTTAATGTTTCTATGGCTAAGCACTTTCTTCTAATGGTATCATTTGAATCCATTCATGATTAATGTGACTGGACTGGATAATAACTGTATTTAATTAGGCTGTATGATTAGTATAAACAAAATTTAAATCAAATTTTTCTTTAAATGACATTGAGATGACTTTTGTTGGATACTACAGAAGTGAAAACTGAAGCTGCATTTATGACTGGAAACACTTGGACATTCATAACCCCTGAAGGTGTTGAAGAGTCTCTTGAAAGCTTCTTTCATCATTGAGAAGTGGCAGCAGCAGAACGAGCAGAACAAGAGGGTACTATCTGGATGTTCGCTGCCAGACTAAAGGAGCATCAGACGCTTCCTCATTAAGGCGTCTCTCCAGTCTGAGAGCCGGAGGGATAACCGACGTGTTCTCCTCCCGCTGTGGTTTCCTCTTCACTTCGGTACCATGTACCTTAGCCACATTCTTTCCATCACCACCTCCATCATCTTTCCAGGAGTTTAACCATCCAGAGCAGCTTTAACTCTGCAAGCTGTGTGTAATTTTCCTTCTTGTTATTATGTAGTTGACCCTCTGAGGTCTAGAGTATAATTGGTTATTACTTTGTTTTTACTGTAATACTTCACCTTTAAAGCAGTTTACCGGCATTGTTTGGTTTCATTTTCAACACAACCTCAAGTGTGATTTTACAGGTGTTTTTCCATTCTTACCTCCTGTTTTAACACATTGGATCTAATATTGCACATAAAATCCTGTAAAATGTGCGTAGGGAAAACTAAGTGAAACCCAAAACATGTTTAACAAACTATTTTAATAACTTGGAATGCAAATATAACTAGATTATTTTAAAAACTAATATGCAAATGTAGCATAAAACACAGTTATAAACATATGTTTATGTTAAAATGCAACAATATCTCAGGTGGTTTTTGTGCAAAACTACATACAAAACAATCAGTTATCACCATAAGATGCCACATAAATTATTTATTCTACTCCACAAACACCAGTTCATGACCAGTAAATAACAGAGAAGACGTCGGAGGGCAGACCAGTGATGCAGAGTGGATTACAGAGAAAACAGCAACACATCAAAACGCTTTTCCACTGATGATGAAGAACTTTCTCAGCTCTAAATCTGGAGGCGAATATTTGCATCCTGAGGATGGTGACTGATCATTTAGCAACAGTGAAGGGGATGCTTCTGTTAGAAATCACGTTGCATAAAAACGTACCTGAAGCAGCACATGAGGGAGATGACAACGCTGAGGCTTCACCTGACTGAGGTCGGGAGGCAGAATTAGAATATTTAGGAGATTTTCTGGACGTGGTGGAAAACGTAGCACTGAAACATCTGTGGGAGCAGCAGAGCTCCACATAGGGCTCTAAATATGAAAAGTTGAAAAATGAGCAAGTCATAGTTCATAGTAAAAGTTACAGAATTTAATACAGCTGCCAACCTGTGATGCTACAATACGAAGCTAGATGGGTAATTTTACTGTCATCATAAACTCTGGTTCATACTCAACATTTTTTCTCATTTACAGTTTGCCTTTAAAACTTTTATAACCCCGACGCCTAAAGAGTTTCTATTTTGGTGGTGAAGAAAGACAACCCATCTTTTATTTAAGTTTAATCAATGTGCGTTTCTGTTTTATTTCGGAGATGTCTGACTCCAGCTCTGCAAAATATTAGCAGGCAAAACAAAGCTGTCATGGCAGCATAAGATGTCAGCACGGTCCTGAGAGCAGCTGGGAAGTCCGGATGCGACAACACTGACAGGCCCCGCCCCAAAGCTGGGTATACCACGAGACGTATCTCTGCAGCACGGCGACCCTGAAGCCAGCAGTAGTAGACACCTGAAGAATTAAACAGTAAACAAAGATGTTTTATTATTTCATTACTTTTAGGGTATTTTTCAAAGTAATTTATACAAATATAACAAATAATATATATTAGTAGACCTAATGAGCAAACATGCACACATCAGCTGTCTATACTTGCTTATTACCACGCAGGGTCGCAGGTAAGCAGCAAACAGGCAGGTTGAGATTAGCTGAACAGGTAATTTAAACAGAAGCAAGTCTATGCTATGGTCCCAACACAATACTGGTAGTGTAACAATACTGGTAGTGTAACAATACTTGTAGTGTAACAATACTGGTAGTGTAACAATACTTGTAGTGTAACAGAAATGGAGTAGACGGTGGCGACTCAACACAGTTTGATGAGCTGATGCACAACAATCTTATACATTTCAACACCTTTGATGTTTTTGGAAACTTGATCTACAAACATGAAAAAAACAACCCGAATTCCACCTTTTAGAATAAAGGTCGAAAATAGTAAGAAACATGACATAGATGGTACCTGAGTCTTGGGTGTTTGCTGGTTGGAACACCAGGTGATGCCCAGTATCTATGAGCAGCCGGTGGGACGTGGTGCTAAGGTTCGTACCAGCTGAAATCCCAAATCGATAGATTGGTTTAGAACCTTGATCCCAGGCCACAACCATGCTAGGACGTGCCCCAGGGCACCCAAGGGTGAGGACGAGGCCTGCTTGGTGGTTCAGGTAATATACCGGCACCGGCACTGGCAAGGAGGCAGAACTAAAAGCACAAAAGCAGAAATTCATATAGACAGATTTTTCACTGCAAACTACAAAATATGTGAAACAGTGAAATTTATTCAACAAGCACAATGTGTTCTATCACCTTGAGGTGAGGACTCTGCACAGGTCAGTCAAGTTCCTTCTGTTGTCCCCTTATGTCATTAATTCAGTAAATCTAATATTCATGTTCCCATTGCCTGAAAAGAGTAAATGCCAGGTGTTTTTTCAGCAGGCTGATAATTAGCCTGTTCAGAAACACCTACCAAAGCTCTGACAACGTAGCACTGTCTGTTCTACCGACTCCAGAGCTGAACATCATGTACTCACTGGTACAAAACTCAAGAGCCACGAACATCAGAGCCTCCAAAACCATGAGGCGAGGGTCACACTGCGGCCGGAAGTGACCCAAATCCGATTTTTTTGCCCCTATGCGACCTCTATCTGAGCTTTTCATAACAGTCTGAAAGACACAGATCTGATTTTTAAAATGTGCCCCAGGCCACTTGGTCCTAAATCCGATATATATCTGATCTTTTGCTATGCGACTTCAGTCTGAACGGCCTGGTGGCATTAACCCGACCTACACGTCATACACAACATTGTTTATAAAGTCTTATCTGTAAAGGCCCCACATCACTCTCCCACCACTCCCGACTGTGACTCCGTACCCACACCTTTCAGACGTTGATTTGAGCATTTTGCCCTGCAGTGTGAACCTAGCCTGAATGTCTATCCTTTTCATTACTACAATGAAACACAAGTTCAGCATTTAAACTGAGCCACTAAAAATCCCTGAACCCTTAAACGAACTAGAAGTTGTTCTTAGATCCAGTCTGCCCACCGCTTATACAATCCTTGTCTACTGAACATGCTCACCTGTACCCAAGAAATGCCATCAAAGAAGACAGTTTAGAGGATGGAGGAGCTTCAGTTGGACAAGTAACTTGGCAGCTTTTGACTTCCAGGCTTTGGCCAACTCTGCTTTCCCTCAGGTGACTGAAGGCCTTGGGGACTCCTCCTGAACCACATGAAGCAACCGTGAGATTGGCTTTTCTGTAGCGCACGTGCAGGAAATGGGAATAGACGTAGCAGAGTCCCACACGGAGCTGCTCGCCTGGAACGCCACAGCGATCACACACCGACCAGGGCTGGAAGCTGGTAAAGACCCGGTACAATGAGTGAGGAGAGTCGAGTACTTTCTGCTCCAGCATCTTCTTTCTCCGACGTTTTGGAGCGAGCCTGGAAGAATCCAGTCAGTTAGTCTCCTAAAAATGTCAGATTTGAAAGCAGTTTATATTCATTTAATTTTTTTAATAGGGTCATAGAGCTTTCCTCCTTGATTTGATGTTATTTTTAGATGCAAGCCATTTTGACCAACAGGAGGCTAGATTTAATTTTAAATCAGCCTTTCTCAAACTGGAGTTCAGGACCCCCATGGGTGTCCCAAGATAATTTCAGTTGTCGCCGCATCATTGTAAAAAAATTATAAATTTTTCAAATAAATTAGATTTTTTTTTATTAGGGCTGTTAAAATTAACACGTTAATGCAAAGACATTAATCTGCTGAATTAGTTATTACTCATATTAAAAATCAGAATTTGGAAATTTCTTGGTGAGAGAAGCTGATTTTGGGCAGGTAGGTAGGTGACTTGTCACGGTGGAGAACCAAATCTACCAAAAAAGACTTTATCCTGCTTATTTATGTGAATTCTCATAGTTTTCCCGCCTTACATTTAGAGCATTGCTGCAGGATGACCCATCTGGTGTATCACACAATTAACTCAGGTGTTGCATCTGGCTGCAAACACCAGCATATGTCATCTTGGGGGTTGTGGCTCAAAAATGTTCGAAATCACTGTTTTAAATAATTACTAAATAAAAATGCTGTATTGTTTAAAGCTGAATTAGTTAACTTTGGCAAATTTTCTCACTAAGGCACCCTCTAATGGCAGCCAATTCAGATTTACATCCTGTCTCTTCTCTGAGAACTCTCCAACTAGAAAAAGTCAGTCTGACGTTGACTTGTCTAATCTCTGGTTCTGTCCCTTTCTCCCTATCTTTTCCATACTTCCTTTGATGATGTCCTCTTGGGTTTCTGTGTTGAATCAGCCAATCGGGTGCTATCAAAATTGTGTGTTGATATCTAGTTGCTAGTGTGTGACATCGTGCAATAAAGCAAAATGCTGTTGTAAAGTGATGCTGGCATGGGGGAAAAACATAGTGAAGTACAATTTCTGCAGGGTAATGACGATTTCAAGAATGTGCAAAGTAAACGTCAGACGCAGAGAGTTCTAAGGTTGGACAGTTATGTCGTGTGACTTTAAACAATCAGTTTCATGATCATTTCTGAGAAGCAACTGTGTTTCCTGCAACAGAATGTGTTTCAGCATCTGTCTTTCTCCTAACCTCTGAGTGAAAGTAAAAGAATGAACTTCCTGGATATCCAAGTCATAACCATAGAAGAAGTCCTTGTGGGTGGAGCCACAGATATAGAGGCCGGAGTCTTGTAGCCCCGCCCTGAAGATTAAGAGGCTAAAGAGTCGGATGGAGAATCGACTCTGCAGGTCGCTGCTGTGAGGGACCTGGCTGGTGTCTAGTAGCCTGTTGCCATGGTGATCTGTTAAGGCTCGGGTCTCCTCAGACCCAGCCCAATGTTTCCGAAAGAACCACACAACTGACTGGACCTGAAACACACAAGCAGAAACAAATGTGCTATGGATCACTATCAGTATCATGGACATTGTTTAGCTTATCATCTCCAGAAACCCAAATTTACTTTACTGAATAATTTTTCTGTTTTATTTTTTCTTTCTATTTCTGTGTTATTCAGGTTAAGTACTGGTTAACCATGTGACCGAGTGGCTAGTTTTCACTCCATTTAAAATGGGTCATCAGCCAGATGACCTGCTCAGAGCTGAAGGAACGCCCATGAAGAACGCCCCTTTAAACCACAACAAACAAATCTGAGTGGGTTTGCAGATAAACGTAGAAAATGTTCCAATTTGATAGAAACTTCTTGATGTGTGGCCTTTATATAAAAGGGCAAAAAGATTAATTGCTTCACTGCAAGGTTTTCTGCTGTGCACTGTCTACAGACCACAACAAAGAGTCAAAGGCTGTCACATTACTGGAATTTCAGACTCAACATGGATACCAAGCAGAAAGCTGAATACTTTAAACTATATTTCTTGTCATGAAGTGGAAAAAAAAGACTATCTTAAAAATCATGAAAAATCTAACAGGACAAACATAGATCATCCCCACAAGTAGATTCATGCTCCCCTCAACCCCACCTTCACCAGATGGTGAAGTTTAATGCAAGGTTATTAATATTTTATCTTAACTGCATAAACTATAGATAAATAATATGATAATAAACTATTTTGATTTGCAGATAATATATATATTTTTTTTAATTCAGGGATGCAAAATAAAACACTCCTAAGGTCCTAATTATCTGAGAAAGCTCTAATTATGAGCAATGTTTGTTCTCGGNATAAAACACTCCTAAGGTCCTAATTATCTCTAATTATGAGCAATGTTTGTTCTCGCCCTGCAGAAAACAATAGAAGTATATTTCTTTCACATGGTCTCAGTTTGCAGGTTTGTCTCTAGGACAAGCTAGCTGCAGGACAAAAGTCCAGTTATGAGTTTATGGTGATCCCCAGAAAGTAAACATCCTACCAATCAGTCTAAATTATCTTGAGTTTCTCCGTTGCAGATGCATGCTCTCCAGCATTCTGCCTGAGAAATAAAATGTTTCTGATAAATTGCTGATAGTACACAACTAGCATGGTGACAGTGTGTAAGTTTCCAGCTGGAAGGATAAATGTAGTCTTCGTCTGAGTTACCTCTGGTGGCTTGCAATGGCAGGGCAGCTCCACAGTGGCTCCTTTCAGGTAGGCAGCATTGGTAAAGGTCAGAAAGGCAGGACAGGCTCTGCTAGCGAACACATCCTGCTTATCCTCAGGAGCCTCATATCCCCACACAGCAGAGGACAAGAGGAGGACCACGGAGAAGGATGTCCACAACATTTTCTACTATTCAGCTCCCTTCATTTAAAATTTAAAAACATCAATAAATATGTTTTTTCTTATTTCAGATGTTATGATTGAAACATGTTTACTTTTAAATAATAGAATCTGATGAGCTCACCGAGGACAACACAAACATCTTCAAGTCAAACCCAATGCAGTCCCAGTAATGACATAAACCTGTGCAAAGAGCTCCTCAATATTTCTTTTCTTTTAGGATAATACAGTCCTTTCCCTTCTGCAGTAAACTGCATGACTTTCCCAAAGTGGGCCAAGAAAATACTCCCCCACCATTACACCAGCAGCAGCCTGAAGCGTTGGTCCAAGGCAGGATGGATCCATGTTTTCATGTTTCCAACAGATTCTGAGCCGAGCCAGGTTGGACGTGTTGTGTCCATTCTCCTCTGACCTCTGACATCAGCTAGACATTCTGGTCCAGGCAACTGCTGCACACTGGATATTTTTCTTCTTCAGACCATTCTCTGGAAACCCTGGAGATGGTTGTTTGTGAAAATCCCGGTAAATACTCAGACCAACAACCATGCCAYRTTCAAAGTCWCGTAAACCTTCTTTCTTCCTCATTCTGATGCTCTATGTGAACTTCAGCAAATCATCTTCAGCCTGTCGACATGACTAGAGTAGAAAATTCAAAGCTCATATAAACATTTATTACGGATATAAAATTCTAAAGCATGTCCGGCCTCCCTTTTCCTAGAAGAAGGGGAGACAGTCGGGGGAGATTTAATCACCTTTTTTGGTTTGGTTTATGCTGTATAAACTGTCAGGATGTGTTTAGGATTCCAGGACGTATGTGATTTGTTAAGTGTGTACAAAAGCAGTTTAAACAGCTTTATCCTGATTGTGAGTGACTGTTCTGTTTAAGCTAGCGTAGCAACGTAAACCCCAACAGAATGCAAGAAAAAGGTGCTATTTTTCACACATGCAAGACTACAGGGAGGGGAAGGAGCCAGCCTTCATGAAAACAATCATAACACTAGCAATGACATAATATATTATATTTAAAGAATTAAAATTGACTTGTTTATTTCATTATATTCATTCATTTTATTTTTTATATTTATTCAGTTTTTATTTCATTTTATTTTTGTCTTATTTTCAGGAGCAGTGTCCCACCTTTTATTAGTTTTTATTCTAATAACATTTTCATATTAACAAATCTTTTGGTATATAAACCTGCATAAATCAAATACCTTTCCAAGTTAAATAATAAAGAAAATGGCATAAAAGCAACAGGACTGCAGGAATGTTGAGATGGTTAAGGATCTATGTTGCAATCTCACATGTGAGGAAGCAGAAAGTGGATAAAGTGTACCAGAAGCTTCTGGGATTAAGCTCTTCCCCAGCCATGCTCCCGGCATACCTCACGTGTTCTCTGTGAACACAGATGCCCTTCTGTGGGGGGCTGTGCAGGCACTCTGAGTGGGTGGATGATGTAAATTCTTGACACAAAGTTTCCAGCGGCGCTTCTCTTACTTCATAGCAGCACAGCACAAGTTTCCAGAACATTAAACCGCAGCATGAAACAAACAAATATAAAACACAGACTTTTCCTAAGGTTAAAAAACAAACAAAAAAACAAAAAAAACAAAGTCTGTGTCACTTTGGTGGTTTGAGCTGAGCAATAATTCAATTCATCTTGTGCTTTCCCACAACAGAGCCAAAGGCCATTTTATGATAAAAGTGAAATAAATAGGAGCAAGGAAGTGGCTTCCAGCCTCCAGCACAACAAGTGATCACAACACATCTGCTGACCAGCTCTGCTGCCTGGAGCCTGGTATGATGTAAACTGTCAGCTCTGGCTAAAGGCTCACACAAAGAGTGTGTGTGTGTGCGTGTGTGTGTGTGTGCGTGTGCGTGTGTGAGTGTGTGTAACTTATTTAAACATAAACCAGAGGTGTCATCACAGCAAAATGACTGTATGTTTTGATGGGTGAATCATTCTTTTTTTTCTCCAAAAATGATGAAATGTAGTTATTTTTTATTTTAATAAATCATTTAGTTGGAAACTTGCTCTACATTACTGTTTAGGTTCCACATTGTCTGTGAAGCGGGTTTAGATTTGCTGTCATGGTTTACTGTAATAAGCTGAGAAGTGCTCAACTTTTTCCTGCGATCGTGGATGCACCAACCACCATCTGAGTAACTGAGGGTTTGATCTTGTGATTGATGTTGCATTTCAAACTCCTTGGTTGCACCAAAGGCGGAAGCGTGACAAAAGCATGACAGAGGTGTCCCAGAAGCGTTGCAGAGGAGAAGTGGAGCAGCCATGCCGACGGATGCTTCATATACGCTATGTGGCGGGCCTGGTGACCATAGCTGAAACGTTAACGTGATCAGCTACAAAGCCAAACAACAGTCGTTCCATATCACCTTTGCTTTCAGTGTAGAATGTAGAATGCTTCAATGTAGAAGGAACCTCAGGTCCTGGCCCCTAATTATGACATGATTTTCCAGAAATACTTTCATCTCTAAAACGGTAAAACTAGAACTGGCCTGTAAAGGTTGCAAACATCAGCATAAATAGTACATGTACACAAACATCAAAACGCAGCTTTTCTGACCAGCAGCAAGGAATGAATTATAGATCTAGAAAAGACCACTATAAACTCTTCCTCTTCTCCTGCTTTTCGTTGCTTTTCTGTCCATTAGCTGGAACATTCATCTACACTTTTTTCTTTGTTTTTTACCAGTCAGTAAATGGTTTGTTACTGTTTTGATTTTACTCTGTATCTAATCCCTTTATCCCTCTTTGTACTACACATCAGGAGCCTCCATCTGATTATATCCTTCTCCATTTTCCCTCAAACATAAATTAATCCTGTTTTATCTAAAACCACACAGCCAGTCCCTCAGCTGAGCGTCAGGTATCTGTCCGAACATCTGTCCCCACCTCCTGCTCTTCCTGCACCTACTGAACGCTTTGACTCCAAATGAAAGCATCAGTTCAGACGCTGGACTTAAAACAGCCTTCATGAATTTATCCTTATGTCTCTATCATCTCCTCATGCTCTTGCAAACGGGTCATTTAACGGCTTATGACTCACCTAATGACGCATGCAGCCCACCATCTCCTCATCTTCTCCTGGAAAGGACTTATTTTTAGCTGCAAGTGGTAATTTAACATGTTCAATTCCTATAATCAGTACTGGTCCTCCCAGTAGTCCAACACTCTACCCAGACAGATTTATTATGTTTATTTACAGGATTTACATCATGTCTGCAGAATATTATGATCTCTAATATTTTGCGTGTCTTTTACTGTTAGTTTACAAGTTAAGTGATATTTGCTAATCCTGATTTTTTTTGTGGAAAATAGAAAGAATCTCTGTGCGCAGGGGAAAAGACTGAAGGTCAAAACTGAATGTTGATTATCCTGGAATCCTCAGGCAATGCTGCAGTAAAACCAGACATAATTCTCTACTTGAAATCACTGCACAGACTCAGGAACCCTTCGGTTCACTGTGACCACAGTGTGGGCCGCTAGACTCCATCAATGCTGTAAGAGCAACATGTGCTCCCATCCAGACAACGTCTCTTTCAGGGAATTATTTTGTCCTGATTAATAAACCCTGAAAAGTTAAAAAGTTGTTTCTTCCTCTTTCACATGACTGCAAGGCAAGTTTAATTGTATGTCACATTCCATGTACGGGACAATTCAAAGTGTTATACAGAAAACATTAAAGCATTAGAGGTGGTGCAAAGAAAGCATAAAAAATAGTAAAGAGTAAAAAAAATGGGAATAATCACAATAAAAACATAATATAATTATAAAATATGATAAATTTAAAGTTACTGTGAGATTTACAGCCGCATGAAAAAAATAAATGTTTTTAACCTGGATTTAAATGTTTAATT
>CM047987.1:2815308-2830303 GCA_026261665.1 Melanotaenia duboulayi | reverse complement strand
TCAATATTGTAGTAGTAGTATTTTTTTTTCATAAACGATGCAATATAAATTAAATATTAAACCAATTTTATGAATATTAATATATTAAAAAAGTATATCAATGCCAGTTCAATTGTTCTTTTAATTAGGAAATAATATATTTTTACTAAGTGTCAAAAACGTTTTCATATAAACATAATTTTATCATCAGTACGTACCTCATGTTTTAGCTCGCAAACTTTTTTAATATATTTATTATTATATACAATTCAGTGTGAATGACGTAAGCTCCGATGGTTTAAATTTTCATTGGTAAGTAAGTAAGTTCATAAATGAATAAATAAATAAATAAATAAATAAATAAATAAATAAATAAATAAATAAATAAATAAATGGGCTCTCCGGCTTGAATGAATCCGCGCATGCGCATTGACGCCCATGTCCACCAGGGCGGTGATCTCTCTCCCTCTCTCTTACTGACTGTCTCTCTATCACGCTCTCTATGGGAAAAACCCGAGCAGGAGGAGAGCAGCAGAAGGGGGGAGGAGGAGGAGGACTCCTTCTTCTTCCGATACAGCGGCGGAGGCAGATTATTTAAAAAAAATAAAAATTAAAAATTAAAGAAAAAAAAAGGAAGAAGAAGAAAGCACCACACCTCCCGGTGCCGAGCGATAAAGGAAGGAAAAACCCACACGGATGTGCCTCCGAAAGCGCAGCGGATTCCGCCCTCCAGACCTTATTAATGCAAAGATTGTGAGTATCTGATCGGCTGCAGAGACGGGCTGAGCGCGGGGAGGGGACGGGACGGGAGGGGGCTGCCTTCAGTTTAATCTCCGTTCTCCCGTCAGCGCGGGGCTTTTCCAAGCTCCGCGGTGTTCAGGAAAAGGTCGGTCTCCTTGATTCCTCCTCCCTCCCCTCCCCTCCCCTCCCTTCCTCTCCCCTTCCCTCCCTCCTCCGCGGAGCCGTCCTTTCCTCTCTCGCCTCCTTGAGTCCTTCTTTAAAGCAGACAGTCGTAGAGGAGGAGGAGGAGACGGAATGACAGTTTCCTTACTTCGCTTTGGGTTTTCTCCTTTATGTCCATCCTCAGTGGTTAGTTGGTATAAAGTATCCCGCTGTAGACCCGGGAAGTTAGTTTCTGGTTTAGAGAGGAGGGTGACATCACCTCACCTGTTGCCCAGGTCGGTTGTAAACGTCAGGACTGATTAGTGTTTGCCAGCCAGGTATTTTCATGCATGTGATGCATCTGTTTGCATGCCGCTGTTTTTTACTGCTGTGAAGTATTAAACTGTGGTCTGAAGTTAGAGCATCAGTTATGTCAAAGAAAAATGAGCTTTTAAGTTAGAAACAGCGGGAAAAGAAGGGCTCGTGTTTGCTGGGGGCAGCAAGTGCTGCTGTAAGATGAGGTTCTTTACTTTAACAAGCCTAACGTGTGGGTATTAGACGTTTGGCACTTTTTAATCCAAACAGTTCTAGAGGCTCCTGGAGGGCCCATTTCTGCTCACGTGATCAATAAAATAGGAAAACGTTAAAAGTCACAGTTTACATACATCCCACACGTCCTTTACGTTGGCATGGGGCAACATATCCACGGAGCAGGGGTCATAACTTGGTTTAGATTTGGGTCCAAACAGAACAAAGTGGCCACTGACGTATGAACACTGGTTTAACTGGTCTCACTCTTTGCTTTAATTTGGATTCAGTGACAAAACTAAATCCACTAAACGTTTAAGCAGAAAGACTATGGGGACAAAACCGACTCAGATTAGCTGCACGTGTAACACACTGTTTTTAACACACACAAATATCTACACACACAAAATAAATTTACACGTGAACCAGTTAAAAAATGCACAAACATTTTTACCTTTAGCCTAATAAATCTCATACTTTCATGTTAAAAAGGTCAAACACGCACGGACCAGTTTACATGCGCGTGAGGGGTTTTGAGTCTCCTGCGCAAATGGTGCGTTTATGTGCTAGTGGAAAGCTGGGTCGTGTGGATGTTTAAAGCATTTTCTTCTCCAGTTGTTTTAAATTGGGAAATTTATCTACGACTGAATATTTGTGACTTCTGTTGGAAGACAATTAATTTATGATATTCACACGTATGTCCCATACAAGCTCCAGACTGTCATGTTTCTGGTTTTTATACAGGTCACAGGTTAATCTGCTGCTTCCACCTGTAAAACTGTTCAGCCGCTGAGTGTTTTGGTGGCGTAACGGATTACTTTCACTGACTCTTCGTACTCTGGCCTGATCTTCAGTTACTCAGTATTTTTAAGAGATGTTTTTATTTAATCATTTAAAGTTCTGTTTTATCTATCTATCTATCTATCTATCTATCTATCTATCTATCTATCTATCTATCTATCTATCTATCTATCTATCTATCTAGAACCGCACTTCTCTGTTACAGACTGCATCTTTCCCACTTTTAAAAAACTGGAGAAGTAAATCGATGAAAATCTAGATGACGCATTTTTCCAGTAGCACTCAAACGCACCATTTATGCACAAAACAAATTTGAGCCTTTTTTAACATGAAACTATTTGAATTGTGAGGCTGAATGTTAAAAAATGTTTGTTCATTTTTGTATTTGTTCATGTGTTAATATTTTTGTGTGGGTAATTTTTTTATATTTGTGTATGCGTTAGAACATAGTATAGTACATAGAATAGTTACACACAAAATAGTTTACAGTTTGCAAACCGTGCTACACAACACACACAATGATATTGAGTTGATTTTATCTCTATAAAAAGTAATGGAAAAATGGAAATTTGGCCAAAAAATT
This sequence comes from Melanotaenia duboulayi, assembly GCA_026261665.1. Classification (NCBI taxonomy): domain Eukaryota; kingdom Metazoa; phylum Chordata; class Actinopteri; order Atheriniformes; family Melanotaeniidae; genus Melanotaenia; species Melanotaenia duboulayi. Next base: position 2,827,530 of record CM047987.1, on the reverse strand, counting down.
ATGCGGTCATAAAAATTAGCACGTTAAAAATAATAAAAGGTTCAAATTGAACGACAATTTATTTATTAAATAAACATCATTTATTTAAAAAAAAATATTGATGTATTTAATGACTTTTTCCTAGAAAAACACAGAATTTTACTTGCATTGTTCTGCATCTGTAGAATTTGTGTGTGTGTGTGTGTGGATCGTTGGATCTTTGGTTTCTAGACGCTGCTTTAATTATGAAAACTACAGAGCTGGATAGCATTAGCTAACACGCAACACACTTGCTTTCGTTTTCAAAACCATAGTTAATGAATAGGATTGTATTTGCACACATTTTTACCTTTAAAGGGGGTTTGGGTCCATTTTTACTTTCATATGTTTAAAATACTTAAATGCTAGCAGCAAGCTAAATGTCTTAAACTAGCAGATGCATTACTGCCACCAAGTGGTGGAAAGTCGTATTGCAACAGCGCCTCTCATGCATAACAGTAGTACTGTATCTCTCTTGTCTTCAGTTATTACCTTATGTGGTCCCATCACAGCCCACAGGTGCAAAAACCGAAAGCTTTTTCTAGTCCTCTAGGTGGCGTCCATGGCCCAGGCCAATCGTCAGAGTTCAGACTTTAATTATAGGTTCGGAGGTCATTTTCAGACAGTAGCAAACAGCTGGCTGTGCCTAAGACCAGCAGTTATGTAGACATTTACAGTCTCTTCAAAAAGTTCTGCCATTTTTTGTAGTTTTCTTCTTCTTTCTTCCTTTTGCTGGTTGCATGTGAGCTACGTAATGCAACACTGATTTCTGGTTGTACTGCTCCGTTCAGGTACGCTGTCTGATAACATACTGAAATATGCACATGAACACAAAGGATGAGCAGGAGGCACCGGCCCGATACATGAGTGAATTTAACATCGAACATAAATGGGTCTTAAGAGTAACGGAGGACTTAAATGCAACATGTCGTCAGTAGTTTACAAGTACCAATTGGCCACAGTTGATGGTGAAGAGAACGAAACACTCACATATATTAAAGTAATGAAAAAATACATACAAATACTAGATGAAAACATTAAAATTAAATACAAGAAAAGGAGGAAAGAAGAGGAAGGTGCATAAAGAGCATATGACAGGTATAGCTGACATTTTGTTGCATTGGTAATAATAAGAGAGTTTTTGTATGTTGTTTGTTTCCAAGTTCAGCCAACTCACTCTCCATCCTAACTTATCACCTGATGCTTGGTCAGGAGCCCACTCCCAATGCATCACCTTTGAACTTGAAGGTTTTCCCCACCTGGTACATAACAGTTGCCATGGCAATGTGGGCAAAACATTTTTACAGTAAATGGCATTTTTTTGAGTATTTAAACATGGTAAAACACCCTAACTCTACTCCAATACCTCCATCCTCCCACCCATCTTCTACTGCATATCAGAGGTCCACTTCTTGCTCATCCAGGGGAATCCCAAGCATTCCCAGGCTAGCTGAGAGACACAGTCTGTCCAGCATGCACTGGGTCTTCCGTGGGGCCTCCTCTTGGTTTGATGTGCTTGAAATACCTCACCAGGGAGGTTTCCATGAGACATCTTTTTGACTGCTTGTATCCATGATCCTGTTCTTTCGGGCACTACCCATATATAGGCGAGGGTGGGAACGTAGACCGATCTACAAATTGAGAACTTTCCCTTTTGGCACAGCTTCTTCTTCCTTGCTACAGACCAGTGCAGAGCGAATGCATCACTGCAGATACCGCGGTGATCTGCCTGTTCATGTCCCGCTCCAGTCTGTCCATACCTGTGAACAAGACCCCGAGATACCTGAACCCCCACAGGATAACTCTGATTTTTTTTAACCTTGACCAAGTGCTTTTAATCCCAAAGTTGTGCAAAGTATTAGAATAAATAAAGCCAGAATAAAGACAAAGAAAGGAAATGCAAAAACAAATATAAGGCTGAACTAAAAAATGAGACCCATCGTTTACTTTTGATGCAACCAGTCCTTTACTTACTGTAGGATAAGGATAACTGGCCAGATGAAACTAGAAATTAGTTCCCTGTTCTTAGGAAGTGAGGGCTCTGTTTTAACCATGCAAAGGTTTCTTTTTATAAGATATTTAGGAAATGGAGGTCTATGGCCTTTTACCTTGACATGTTTCAGCTATTTCCTGTAGCCGTCCTCAGAAGGGCCACATCATGTTGTGGAGTGTCTTGTAGGGTCTTGGGTTTTCCAGGCAGCAGGACGATTACACCTCCTGTTGTCTGGTGGCCCGTGGAGGATGGCTTCCCAGGTGTGTGACAAGGGATAATCCCTCATTCCTGTTGTGGAGGGTTCCTGTGGGGGTTCCCATTCTGTTGTTAATGCATGGATCTTCTTCAAGCAACAATGTCGAAGTAGGGACTGAGAATCTGTTGGTTTGGCAGAGTTTAGCGCCATGACAGCTTTTGGGTCGAAGCCTTGGTTCAACCTATAACACGTCAGAGGTGAGGACTTCATTCTGTTTGCGTTTGCAATGCCAGAATCTTCCATAAGATCTGCACATAAAGTGTTGTAACATTTTATGTTTACTTGCATTTCAAAGCCAAGATGAAGAGCAGCAGTTATCATGATGAAGGTGTCACTAATGTTTACACAGTTGGTAGTTACCAGTACTGCGCTCTAGTGTTCAACAACAACAAACAACACACACTTATGCTCCCTGGGATTAGTCACTTTACAATCACGTCACCCCTGGGTATTCATGTTTGAAGAGCATCACATCAAGACTCCACAAACGGACCTCTGTAGGAGCAGATGAGTTATAAGAACTCGGTTTGTGGTGTCCATGCAGTGGTGACCAGTTACAGCAGAATTCATAAAAAGTTCTGATTTTCAAGATCTGACTCCTCAGACCACATTTTACCGTTAATTACCAATTACATTAGGAATTCACCCCCCCCACCAGTCAGTTCAGGCTTCTCAGACTTTTATCTGGAATCTACTGAACATTTTCCACACGTGCTGCACATGACAACACACATGTCCACATTGAACTTTACATACATCAGCTGTCATTTAATAGACTTAACCTTTGACTCTTTTCTTCAACAAACAAAAAACTTGTGCAGATAAACTTGGCTTTGATTGTGAGGAGGCTTTTTGTGACATACGTACGACCTTAGGCTGCTCAAAATCTACTAATTACATACTGCTGTAAAATCTTAGATGATTTCTGAAATTTGTGGGATGGAGAAGTGGAAATGAACCGTGTCTATTGCCCTCTAAGATGTATGAATGCATGCATCCTTAACAGAGGAATAAAAAGCCAAACTGCGGTCGGGTTTGTGCCTTTCAGAGAGACCTGAGCAGCACACTCACCGGCCACTTCATCCACCTGTTCGACTGCTTGTTGACACATCAGCCAATCACATGGCAGCAACTCGACACATTTAATCATGCAAACAAGGTTAAGAGGACTTGATGAATCTCAAACTGAGCATGAGGAACAAATGAGATTTAACCCTTTAAAGCTCGGCCGAAGAAAAAAATGGGCAGAAAATTAAAAGTTTTGGTAACTGGTCCTTTTCATTAAATGTAAAAAAGAAAAGAAAGAAAAAGATTAACAAACAAATATCACCGTGTGATATGCCAACATTTTGTAGTGCCCTTAGAGTTGCTTTGGTTGTTGGAAAGTTTGAAAAGAGAAAATATCCAGAGAGCAGCAGGTGTCTGGTTGAGGTCAGAGGTCAGAGGAGAATGGGCAGACTGGTTGGAGATGATAGAAAGACAGGAAGTCCAGTAAGCACTGGTTCCAACCAAGGTCTGTAGAACAGTCCTCAATCCACACAGATTCACCAAAACAACGGTACAAACCAAGAATGAAGCACCAGTTTTTTGTTTTTTTAATCAGAGTTCTTGTGTGTTTCCTGTTTCCAGTCATCGTCTCTGCCGTGGCCTCGTCAGGAGAACGAGACAGAAAAACAGAAAACAACGTGTTAAAATATTCTGAGAAAAGATTCCACACAGAGTTCAGGATGAATACATACCCCTATAAGAGGGTGTCGCAGTGAGGCTTGCTGGTGTAACTTCTCATTTTTATTTCTCATGTAGCTCAATAAACCAACTTTAAATCCATTCAGTCTAACTTCAGGGTCCCGAACGTTAGATTATAACACACTTGTTTGACAGTGACTTAAGAAGATGTGTCTTATTTTTATTTCCTTCTTCTTCTTGCCTGTTGGCACACACTTCCTCTCCCTGCATCTTTCTTCATTGTGTCTGTTGCCTACATCCTCTTTTTCAGGTTGCTCATCTTCCTTCCCTTCCTTTTTCTCTTTCTCGCCATTTCTTTCTTCTTTCTTTTCTTCTTGTCCTCCGTGTATTCAGTCTGCCGTCCAGCTTCACGTTAGAGAGTTTGTGTCTGTTTGTGTAGTCTGGCCGGGACTTCGCTCGTACTTGTTTTATTACTGCTTTTACTGCCCATGTGTGATGTTGCTGTTTTACTTTCATAAGGCCTGGATCAGTGCCGGGTTAATAGTTTAGGTTTATATCATTTTAGCTTATCTGGAGGTATCTTACTAACAAGTCATTGCTGAAAATGGCTTAAACAGCACTTAAAGGTTATTAAGTAACCCAGTGAGTGTGCAATAGAAAGGACAATCCTTTTTTACCAAAATTAAAATACAAACATTAAGTAAACTACAGGAAATTATATCTAAAATACACCACATCAAAATAACTCTTGGTTATTAAGCTAGAAACGGGTCATTATTTTCAAATAGTCATTTATTTATATCCATATATTTATTCATAACCAGCTTGAGTGGCAGCTTTGTCATCAGATTAAGTTTGATGTTAGCTGTGAAACAGCAAAAGACAGGCCTCCATCAGGTTGGTTTTCCAGGTTTGAAGGAACTTGTTGAGCCTGAGTTTACAATCCCATCAAGAAAAACTCTGCCTGATGATGCTGTCGGTGACTCTGTGGTCCTATCGCCACCGACTGATGGACGGCACTGAAAACGGAGTCGTACGTAGCCACCATGTACGTTGTGGTGCTGTTTGCAGACCAGAGCCATGGCAGAGCAACATTTTTCTGAAAACCACGCCGGTGGGCTTTCCACTGCTACAGAACACGAGGCAGCCTGAGCACATGACGATGGTAGCAACATGGTGTTAGCCATGGATTAAACTGAGCCGGTGCTCGGTCAGGGGAATAAACCTTTCTCAAGGTTTTTGGTTCTGAATAATTGAAACAATATTTTTAAAAGTTAAGATAATGAAACTCTTTTTCTGGTCTTTTCTGCTGTGAAATATTCAGAACTCAGACTTGGAGAAAGCAGTGAGCGTAAACATCTTTAAGAATCGCAGATCCGGTCGTCACCGCTCTGCGGCTCTGCGGCTCACTAAATAAATGCTTCATCTATCAGATGCTAATGGCTCACAGGTTAATGGTAAAGCTGACTTTACATGAGGCTGACATTCAAATTCTTCATCCGTCTTGAATCCTGTCTCTTCTCTGAGTTCTCTCCAGACTGTAAACACCAGGCTGATATTGACTTTCTCGTTTTGTTCACCTCGCTCTTTCTTGTCCTTGCTTCCTCCAGCAATGTCCTCATGGATTTGCAGAATCAGCCACGGTGCGCGTTCACATGACCAATGTGTTGATATCCAGTTGCTAGCACGTGACACAGTGCTGTAAAGCAAAATGTTAATGTAAAGTGATGTGAAGGTTTCTCAGGCTCGGGATGCTGCAGGGCTACGATAGCTCCAGGAATGTACATTATTAATATCAGTGTAACATCAAAATGAGTCCAAAGCACAGAGTTTTAAATCCAGAAAGTTATGTATTCCTACTTTAAATCACATTAAACAAAATTTCTAAAACCAATAAAAGTCTAATATCAGGGATATGCTTTGTGTAAATGTCCATAAAACATATGTGATTTTTGAACTATGAATCATAAATAAGACATCAGCAACATCGCAGCCTAATAACCACAAAATCCCTCATTTAATCCTTCATGGAAAAGTCAGCTACATACCACACCCAGTCTCATGTATATTTAGTGTGTCTTTTCCATGGAATGAAGAGACGAAAGCCTCTAATGGTCAGTCCGGGCGTGACCTTCATCATCATCATCATTGCCATCACTCTCAAAAATTGCCCTCACAAGATAAAGTGGTACAATTGTCCCAGTTGGGAAACAATTCATTTTCCTGCTTTTTGTCTGAGTTGATGTATGTTGGGAACAGTAAATCCCTGCTCATGGCGTCTGGCTTGACAGCCTTTCTGTTTCCCTTAAGTGACTTCGTAGCATCATTAGTTTTCCTTATTGAAACTAATCGGCATGATGAGCAACAACCTTGCCACTAATCTCTGTCTCATGGTTTCAATGTGGAATTCAAATTACTCACTGTAGGGGAATTTCAAAGGAAAATGATGAGCAGAGGTAGATGTCTAAAAGGGATCTGCTAAAAATAAAAAACCTGAAAAGCCCTTTAAAAAATTAACATATAAAAATTAAACTAATTAATTAAAAAATCTTTGCTGATCATACTTTTTTTCACTGTATGATGTCTTAGAGATTAGAAATAATGCTTAACTCTGTTATATTTCCTTCCATGTTTTAGAAACGTTCCAATAGTTGCTAATATCTTTGCCAAGCTTTTTCATTTTGTTTTTAACCAGTGGTATGAGTTTTTGTTGGCTTTTGTTGAAGTTTTAGTTGGTGTTTACCCCTGGCTTGCTCACAGTGATGATGTTCGGTATTTAACTCTGTGCTGCAGTAATCAGACATTTTTTATCCACTTTAATGGCAGCTCAGGAGGTCAGAGATTAATTAAACTAATGCTCAAAACCCTGAATTTGAAAATAACATTGCGAAGGAAGGGAGTCTGTGTGTTTCTTATTTCCTGTGAGAGATCGTTGCTGATCCCAGATCAGTGGATGTTTTTGTATTTGTATCCGATGCTGTCAGAGAACGAAGTCCTGACCAAACCTTTGCTTTCTTTGTTGCATTTGGAAAAATGACCCCGTTGGTCATTTGGCCAGACAGTTAGGTCTGAAATGATTCTCCGAGAGAAATATTTTTCCATCTCATGTTTCCAGATGATCGCTGTAGTTTTCTTTGGACCTTTAAATATTTTTCACGTTTTTCTGTCTTTGCTTTTGGTTGTTTTCTCCAGTTTTTTCCATCAATTCAAGCAGTCAAGTCACTGCAAACAAGTTTACTGTCTGTGTGAAATACTGGTACCACTAAGCAAACGTTACGCAAAGTAATGCAAAAAACTCCTGAGGATGTTTTTAACAAGTTAACTTAACCAAGTAGTTTTGCTGTTAAGAGCACGTTCACACTAGAACTGTTTGGTCCATTTAAACGAAACCTGGTCCACTTCCACAGATGGTCCGTTTTGTTTGAAGTAGTGTGAAACATATTCACATTAGGAGGCGAACTCTGGTCTGCATAAAAACTGGGGTCTTGGTTCACTTGGAAGTGAATCCTGGTGCGATTGGCTTGCAGTGTGAAAGCGAACGGACCTTCCAGGGACCTGATGGACCTGAGGCCAGGCAGANACCTTCCAGGGACCTGATGGACCTGAGGCGAGGCAGAGCAACATGTCAGATAGCTTGCTGCCTCTCCTGCTGCTCATCCTGGACAGATTCTGGTGAAAATTGTATTTGGTTTGAAGACCAAAGTAAAAACAGAAACAGCCAGATTGTATGAATTAATTGTTGATCATTGTTTACTTGTGGTAAACGAGCCATTTTTGGTCTTGGCCAATCAGTGAGCTGGATTTTCTTCTTCCTGGTCTAGCGAACAGCTGTAACTGCGTGTCCAGGTGGTTTGGTTCGCTTCGGTCAAGTATAGTGTGAAAACAAAGCAAAGGAAGATTTCTCAGTTTCTTCATCCAGTCAAACTATCCTAGTCTGAATGCATCTCAACCCTAAACAAGTGACCAAACCGGGATGTGCAAAAGGTTTGTCACCATGGAAACAATTAAAGTGACAATGGTGACAATTAACTGTGGGTATTTTATAATCTAATGCCTCACATTCGAGATTATCTTAAAATTAAGCAGAATAAAAAAATGAAGAAGAAGAAAATGTTAAAAGTCCAGAACGCTGTGACTGATGGAGCATTTCTAACTGCTGAAGGATTGTTTGGATGAAAAGTTGATCATTTGTACAAACACTCACCGTGGCCTCTTTTCTTCTCTCTCCTTGTGTGTGTGTGTGTGTGTGTGTGTCTGTGTGTGTGCCAACGTTCTTGTCCTCTCCATTGGGAATCGGGCGCTTCTTGTGGGTGCTGTTTGCTGCTGTGTTTGCTTTCCGTGTGGAAACATTGGCTTTTCCTCCATGACTGCATGCTGTTGTGCAAACTTCACACATTTTATGCGCAACCCTGCACATGTTTTGTGATGGAACTGCATCGTGCGTCTTGTGTTTGGCAAATTTGTGTGGATGCATGTTGCACACACATTCGTACCTTCCTCTGTGTGTGTGTGTGTTCATACATGTGCTGGATGTCGGTATGTGTGTATTTATAAAGGAGAGGTCCACAGAAGGGGGGATGACATGCATGTGTCCGGCCTGCTAACATCGCTGACGCTAACAGACTGCCGAGCCTCACAACATGGCGGATGTACTGGTAAACCACCTGCACCTCTTCCTCTCTCCTTCTCTTTTTGATATTTTCTCGCTTCTTCTGTTAATATCTGTACCTCTCCCTGTACTGGTGCTTTGCTTCACAGCAAACATCACTTCATTCACAACAACAGTTTAAGATATGAAGATTAAACAACCAGAAATGGTAAAAAAAAAAAAAAAAAAGAAAACTGATTCAGATGTAATCAAGTGAGGCACCAAAGCAAACAGTTAAAGGTGGGGGGGGGGGTCTGAATGGACAGGAAAAAGGTCCAAGCCTGAGATCAGAATCCTGATTTCCTGATCTTGGAATAACTGAAAGCTGCTGATCCAATGAGCAACGAGTGCAGCCAGAATTATAACATCAGCAGATCTGACAGATAAGTTGGTGCTAATTTGATTTTGCACATTTAATAATTAGCAGGATTTTCTACTTTGTCCTCAACTGGATGTGCAGCAAATATAACAATGATTCTTAAGCAGGTGAGGAACCAAGAATAACATTTAGGTTCTTTTTAAGTGACTCGTGAAAGATAAATTAGAACTTTAAGTAAATATTCTTGGCAATATGAAACTAAACATCCAAAATTGTAGAAATAAAGCAATGTTTAAATAAATAAATATAAAACAACATAAACCAGCAATCAAATAAAAAAACGGTGAAAGGCCAAGAAGATGAAGCTGAAGATCAGCTGATTGTATAGTAGAAGAATGGACCTGAATTAACGTGGAAATGATCTGGAATCTCTGTTTGGATGCATTTAATAAAAAAAACACAGATATTAAGTATTTAAGTATTAAGATGATAAATATTGGGAATTTCTATGTTCTTAAACAAAGGAATGCTCTTCATCATGCCACCTTTGCTCATTCCCACCTAACCAATCAAAGCCAGCCCAGCTCTCATGTCCAGCATGGGAGCGTTGTGGGTATGGAGGGGGTGTCTCTGCTGGTTGGTAGGTGCTACCTGAGCCTGAGAGTTTCTAAGTGTCTAGTCCGGCATGTCTTCTTTTTCTCTCTGTGTCCACCCCCACTGCCGACTGAAGGGGGCAACAACAACAATGCCTCAAACAGGCCCGTCTCTGGATTTCTTTATGCCCTTCTACATGTTTCTTATTCATCTNCGTCTCTGGATTTCTTTATGCCCTTCTACTTATTCATCTTGTTCACTCTCCCCACTTGTGTTTTTATCTCATTCCCACCACCCTATCTGTACTTTCTTTTTACTCCTCTCTGCTACTTTTCCTTTCCATCCCACAACCTGCTTTTTCATTCTCTTTTCTCAAATTCCTGTCCTCCCTCAACCCTCCCCTCCCTCCTTCCCATTATATCTCTCTTTTTTTACATTCCTGTTAGCCTCCATTTCCTTATGAATGTTCCCTTATACAGTACAGCTGTCGAGGTAATCACGTCTGTTTGAGCAGATCTGATGTCATTTTTAACCATTTAGCTTTTAGGTTGATGGCAACTCAAAGTATGCACTTATTAGGTAATCAAATGCTAGGACAGCATGTCGTCGCAGATCATCATGCGTACGCTGGTTAGTAGAGCTAGTGAGTACTGTTCACCAATTATAACTGATGGAACAAAAGAAAAAATATTTACATAGCTTATTTCCCACAACTCATGCTGCCCAAAGCACTTTACAATCCAAAAGACAACTAGAATAAATAAAACGTGTGGCAGTCATGCATCCGTTATTCCCTCACTTCCGACCAGCTTCCAGATCCCTGCTGTTAATCTGCTGGTACCAGAAAAAAATATATCTTACTCAGCGCCTACACGTGTTATACACCACTGGAAAGCTACGATTCTTGAGATGTGAATGATGTATTCCTTTCCATTCTACAATCATAACTGCAGATTCCCTAAACACTTATTTCAGACCAGTTTCAAAACCATATTTGAAGCCATACTGCACTCCAGTAGCAGATGACACTGAACACAAAATGGTCCCGTTACATCAGCAAGGGTCCAATAAATGTAGTCCAGTAAAACAGTTCGTCCACAAGGCGTCTTCTACCAAAAAAATCTCATTTTAGGTGAAGAATTGCAGGATTTTCAGGGGTTAAAAGCATGATGCTGCCACTACCATGCTTCACTGAAGAGATGGTGTTGTTTTAGAGGAGGGTCAATGTGTCTTTGTGTCCTTGGGAAAGACACCTCACCTTCCCTCTAGTGTCAGCATCCCAGGCTGAATGCTTGGTGCTGGTTGGAGAGGCTGTCTGCCTCAGGGCGTAAGGTCTGTACTGGTGATGATCAACATGAGCCACCTCTTTCTTTTTTCTCATAGTCCGCAGGGTGGAGGGTGCTGATCTTAGTTTCATACTTTCTCGGTAGTCTAATTCACGTTTACAACTCAGGTACAGCTAATTAACACCTCTGATGACAACTTTATCTGGCCATAATTTTCAGGAACTAGTTGTTTGGTCTAAGTCCAAACTTTTAAAACCAAAGTATCTCCATGACAACAGATCAACATCAACGTTTGCTACAGCTTCACTTTCTGAACTTTCTCCAGTTTCAACATCTCAGATAACACAACTGCTCTGCTGCATGTTTAGTGGTGCAGCAGTCAAAAAGGTCCCCCTCCAACAGTTTCCCACTGCACGCTGTTCCAGTGTTACTGAAGCTGTTTAACCCTTTGGCATTCCAGTGGGCTGCAGGCAGGACACTTTGGGTGTTCCTGTAAGACTGCAGGAATACCAGGGGGTTAAACTGGTGTTTACGTTACAAGACAAATTCATATMATATTTTCAGTGTSACCCAGTGTTGTGCTCAGCCCAAGTAAGATTCCCTTATAGCATATCTATTAAAAACAGTCTCGGTTCACGTCATTCATTAATAAAGAAAAAATAGCTCACTTTTGTTCTAAAAGGACTAGAGTTGGACCAATACTGATATCGGCATCGGAAATACTCGCTGATCCTGCCAACAGTACGATCGGGTCGATAAGGGTTTCTGTCTAAACACCACCCGATACCACGGAAACGGAATAATTCTTTTTTTTCTGCCCAACACAACCACACACCGACAGGAAGTTAGGAAGCTGCATGACGATTGTTTTGAGTTGGTAGCTGGAGAAGCAGCTGCACGTGAATCACTGATGTGCTAACATTAGCATTAGCATTATGTAAGAAATGTGATGTCATTACTTGTCCTGCTAGCAAACCAGCGTTACGCCTCGTTTGCAGGGCTGAAGTTTCAGGCACGAATGCTGCCAAATTAGTCACCTGCAACCTTACAAAGCATCTGGGTTGCCATCCACATGAAAATGCACGAGTTAGTTGCTTTAAAGGAAAAAGCACAACAAACCGCAGCAACACAAATGTTGGTAAATAATTCGCAAAAGAAACCGTAATAATTTTTAGTTTATTGTCCTGGATGACCAGCCCGTCCGTCATAAAAAAACGTTTGCTTTAAGTCCAACTTTGTTAGTTGTTTTTAATAGATATTCTTTAATTTGAGCTTATCTACTAAATCAGTGGTTTTCAAACTTTTTTAACCACCACCACCAAGATGCTGGTGTTTGCGAGCCCCACCCCCAGGTGATGACTTGNACACAAATGTTGGTAAATAATTCGCAAAACAAATCATTGATTTGATGGTTGTTTTCTG
>CM047987.1:2804733-2815302 GCA_026261665.1 Melanotaenia duboulayi | reverse complement strand
TGGAAAACTGTCAGAATCTTCCTAAATAAAAAGGATAAACTGGATTTTTGGTGGTTCATCGCTCACATTCGTGCCCAAAATCAACTTGTTTTACAGAAATAAAGTCAAATTTAAATTATTAATATGGCCTGTGTGCTAACTTTGTTGTTTATGCGTTATTGTGTTTATATGTTAATTTCAAAGATTTATCTCTTCATTAATAGTTTAATTTTGAAAACCCTGCTTAATAAAAAAAAAAAATTACATAAATGCAGGCTATATATTTTTTACATTATCTGGTGACCCCCTGAAATTATCTGAATTATTAATTAATGATTCATTGTACAAAGAATGCAAAGCCACTGAATGACAGTAACAGCAATATCATACATTGAAGTCTATAATAAATATAATTCATTAAAGATATGAATTTAATAGATATCTTAATAAAATATGACTACTATACTTGGTATAGGCAGACACCTAAACCCAGGTATCAGACTCGGTATCGGACAGAAGAAAATGGCATCAAACCATCAGGTCAAAACAAAACCGTAACACGGCGCACATGCACCCGGTGCAAAGAGGGTCAGATGTAAGGCTGTAATATACGATCATTGATTTGATGGTTGTTTTCTAAATTTCATACTAAAAAAAAATGGCTGCAAGTTCAGAAACTTCAGTGTGTTTAAATAAATTGAAGCAAAGATTTCAGTTTCTCTTAGAAATAGAAGGAAATTATTCTGGACTAGTTTAGTGCAGTGTTTCTCAATCCTAGTCCTCGGGGACCACTGCCCTGCATGTTTTAGTTCTGTCCAACTGCAGCACACCTGATTCAAATTAATTGAATGTGAAGTTCTTTGCAAGCCTGCCAACGAGCCATTCATTTGAGTCAGGTGTGTTAAAGATGGTTACCTCTAAAGCATGCAGGGCAGTGGTCCCCGAGGACCAGGATTGAGAAACACTGGTTTAGTGCTTAAGTAAAGGGAACGTCTCTCGTTTTCAGTCTGTTTCTGAGAAATCTCAGAGTTTCAGACCTCAGCCAGGCCTCGTTTATTCAGGTTCTTATGCTTCATGCGCTGCTTCAGCCACCTGACACGCCTGCATTGTGATCCTGGCTGCAGGGATCTTTATTCAACTTCTTTGTTCTCATGTCACGCTGATATGTTAAAACAGGAACATGGCCCTCCCCAGTTTGTTGCTAAAACATTCGGTGAAGCATGAGTCGTATGCAGCGTGATTTCCCTTGTTTCGTAGGGCCAGCTGTTTGGATCCATGTTTATTTAGTGGTAAAACTGGTAAAATGAACACCAGTCAGTCACCTGGCCAATTACTGAGTGTGGACAGGTGTGGAATATTTCTCCAGCCGGAGGGAACATGAGATTGTTAGGTTTGGTTTTGTTGAGAAAGAGTCATTGACAAGTCTAGACGGGACTCAGCTCTGTGTGAGTCCAGGTTCTGAGCAACTTGGAATGTGAAAGCTGGTTTTTAGGATTTGTCCTTCTATTCATACCATCATGGCTTGAATTGGCCCGTGCAGTCCTGATTGGTAGGGCTAGGTGTGTGTGCGTGTGTGTGTGTGGACAGAGTCTGATTCATCATGTTTCATAAAGAAATCAAGCAACCCTTTGTGTCACAATACCTCTGACTGTTTCCTGCCTTGCTGTCTTCTTCTCTCTCCATCTTTTCCTGTTGCTTTGGACTGCCTCTCGTCTCTTCCTCCTTCACCAGAGAAGGCATGTCGATCGATGGAGGCACTGTAGCCGTTAGAGTGAAGGAAGTAAGAAAGAGGGACCCGTTTGTTCCATTGTTGATCCACAACTGAATCGTCTCTGGTGAGATCTGCTGCTGCCTGGTTTCTGTGTGCTCAGAGTTTATTGTGCCAGTTATTTGACAAGCGTCCGTCAGTCTTACGCACTCTTAAAAAGACTAATTCACTCAGAGAGAAGTGGGCTGTGGCTTTTTAATTTTTCATTTACAGAAGAGTTTAAGTACCGCTGACAATATTTCCTTCTACACAAAATGTTGCTTGATTCCAGAAAGTTACATGATGGAATCGCCTCTTTGTGGTAGTCTAGGAAATCCCTCCAGTGGGTGTTTAAACACCATGTCATAAAGCTGTAAACAAGGCTGTTTTCTCAGCTCTGGAAGAAAAGTTGGCATAAGTCTCAACTTCCATCATTCTTTGTATTTATTTGGATTTCATGGTATTTCAGATGTCATGGCAACAGCGTTTGCATAAAAAGCAGTTGCTGCATGAGCTTACTGTACTCAGGATCATATTCCTGCCGCTTATCGCTGCATTGATTTATTTAGTTTTAATCTGCATTTCATTAACACTGCATTTAAGGAATTTTTGGGAATGTGGACAACAGACTTGTTTGAATTTACCAAACCGTGTGCACGTGTTTGTGGTAAGCTGATGTGCGTTGTTGCCTTCGCATTGTTTTGTGCACGGCAAGTTAAGTTTGCAGCTTAATTTGTGTGTATTTATTGGGAGTGGACATGGACAGGCTTCTCCTTTTAAGGCGTGGAGATGAATTTGGAAGCTGATATGGTTTGTCAGCGCAGCTCTCTGGTGAAAAACCTTGAATCTGTCACCTCTGGACGCTGTGAGGCTGGATTTATAGCCCCACTTACTGTGTGTCTGTTTTTGTGTGGGTCTGTTGTAAACTAGAAGAGTGGAAGCAAGGAGTGTGTGTGACATTTTCAGAGAAAGAGTAAGTGAAGTGGAACAGATCAAGAGAAAGAGAAGTGGAGTTTGTGTGTTTAATGGTTCTTTAGAAAAGCTTTAACAGAGTCCAACATGACAGGGCAAACAACTAGAGAAACTCCATAAACTACTTTCCTGCACCGGATCTGGGTTCTGACTTAGTGAAACAAAGGAAAGGAACCGCAAATAAGCCACGTGTAGTGTAATACTGCTTTAACAATGGTAGCTTCACACAGTGGTTTAACCTTAAAACTCCACTAGATATCCGGCGTCTCCGAAGTCAATCACTTATATCATCATCAGCGTCTCAGGAGCGGTGGTGTGTAGCTCTGTGGGGTAAATGTGATGGATAGCTACCCTTTAGGTGATCTGCAGAAGTTTTCCACATATTTCTATCCCGTCCAGGAGGTTTACAATCCAGCCACTAAATGTAGTTTTATTCAGAGACTCTATCTGGTAAATCCACCATGATCCATGATAACAGCTTTATTTATCACATTTCACCATAAAAACATCACCATCACTACTATGTTGCTAAGAGACCTCTATTTAGACCTGGACATGATGATGAAGCCACTTCCTGTCAGACTTTCCACCAATCAGAGAGCTTAGATTGACGGTAACGTCCAATCAGGAGCAGCCAAAGATCAACCAGTGAGCAGAAAGTTGTATGTGTGTGTGAATAGCTTCAGCTATGTTAGCAGCGTGAGCTAACTGAAGTGACTGTGTCGTATAAAAGAACATTTACAAGCCTGATAATGCCTCAAGTAATTTTAGGAATTAGAGTAATTGTTTCAGCCTTAATTTAATTTGTTTGTTCACTTATTATATATTCATCAAAAATACATACAAATATTTACTCTAATATTTACAGCTGATATTGATGAAGAAACGTTTTTCATGGTCAGCTCTTCCGCCTGGTACCCCTTANTTGATGAAGAAACGTTTTTCATGGTCAGCGCTTCCGCCTGGTACCCCTTAAAAATTTTTCTAGACCCGCCCCTGCATAGGTGAAATATAAATCCTGTCTACCACCAGCCAGCTACTGTGTTAGAGAAGAACAACACTTTGTGGGGTGCATTACTTTTGACAGCTCTAGTAATATATATATATATATACCCATAAAAGGTGGGACTCAAATTAAAAATTAATCTAATTAATTAGAGTAACTAATTAATCTAGTAACTGAATTTTAATCACATAACAATATTTCCCCCAAAAATGAACATTTTTGAATTTAAATGGATTTTAGTGGAAGACTGAATCAAATATTTCCTAACTTCCTTCCTGCCAACGTAACTGTAAGAACATGCTATAAATAATACGGCATTGTTTAATGTAAATCCTCAATCTGTTCATTTATATAGACATCTACATCTTTTAATGTAAGCTCTGTCTTTTTATTTATCAGTGTGAATATCGCTCTCTCTCACACACACACACACACAACCGTGCACACACACACACACACATGGCAGTTCACTTCCTTGTCTTCTCAACTTTATTTCTGTCAATATTTTTTTAGCCTTTATTTGCCCTTCTAAGCTCGACAGAAGCCACATGCTGTGTCCTCTCAACGTCCTAGGTATCAAACACACGTCAGTAAAATCCAGAATCAATGAGCAGAGCGCTGAAAGAGTGACTTACAGGAATGATTTAAAATATTCTGTAAGCATTAAAGAAGCTTTGCCATTGTTTACTTACAACTTTCTAAACAGGAAACTGGCTAAATATGCTACAGTATGAGTTAAGCCTGCATGCTACGTGTTAGCAGCATAGCAAGTTTGCACAATGTACTGCATACCGCCAACTGTCTGCATAGTACGCAGTAGATGGTTTAGTTCTGGTGGCCCATTTTATCGTCATAATCACTCTCCTTTTTTTTTTTTTTTAAAGAAAATGTCCTTTAAATGTCTTTCATTACAATAGTAACAGTCAAACATTGACACAAGCTGATTTGACACAACTTCATTTCTTTTAGGGTTAGTCCAGAAACTTATATGCATTTTAATATATTTCTATTTGCAACAAAGAAAAATAAATAATTAGTAAAATAAGATAAAAGCCATTAATACCAGTTTAAACAGCCTGAACAACTCTAGGAACTGGTGCAGCAGGAAGCTGTTTGAAGAGGGAACTTTTCACTGCTGCACCACTAAACATGCAGCAGATCAGTCGAGTTGTTGGAGATGTTGAGCGGACAGACGTTCAGGAAGCGAAGCCGTAGCCGTCGTCGGACATGATGATGCATCTGTCGTCATGGAGACACTTTGGTTTTAAAAGAACGAACGTGGACCAAATGTGTGTAGTTTCTAGTCTACAGTAATGATGATCACCCGAACCCTATCCCATGATATCATTTTGCTCATACTGCCCAGCACGAATGGGAATTGTCAATTAAATGTCATTTAAAATGTGATTTGTGAAAAAAAAGGTGAATAAAACTGACCAATCACTGGAAGAAGACCCTGATGACGATTCTATCAATAAGACAAAATGGAGTCCTATTAGTAATAATAATAGGCTTGAGTTAAAAACCTTTGGGAACCATCATTAGGATTTCATTTAGCTCTGATCCCGTTTCATGTTAAAAACCAACAACAAGCCTACAGCAGAAAGAGCTTCACCTGCAAAATGAAAAGGGCCGATCATGTTGGTGTGAGTTCTAAATCAGTCCTACAGCAGGTGCACTATACAGCTGTCATTAAAAAAGCATTTACTGCATACAAGTCAAATAGATGTACTCTTTAAAAATGTAATGGATTACAAAAAGCACATTTCTAACTAAACCCAGCGCCTGCGTCCTCCTGCCACAGCGAACTGCCTGTCTCTCCCTGCTCTGGCAGCACAGATGGACTCACATACCACGCCAATAAAGCAATATGAAATCTAAATACACTGACACGCTGTCGGGGCTTGTGTGCACTGAATATCCATTTACCAACACACACACACACATCATACACACACATCATACACAGCTGCAGCTGCCAGCAGGGTTTAAGTAATTAAGCTCTCATTTAAAGTATTAATCTGAGAGATTACGGTTCCATAATCTCACCACCTGATCTCAAATAGCCTTCTAAGTATGTGTGTGTGTGTGTGTGTGGTGTCTAAGTCATTCTAATGTCATCTAGTTTAATCAGATTAACACTCTGACCCAAATCCCATTAAAAACAAACACACTCACTATAAAAAACTTAAAACAAAAGAGGAAGTGATGCATCAGCTTCATAGTTTCTTTCCCCTCCTCTCGTCTCCCCTCCTCTCTTTTCTTTTCATGTATTTGTCTTTCTTTTGTTTGATCCATGTTTCTTTGCTTCATCTTTCCTCAGTTAACAGTACTTTTTCATTTTTTTTAGTTCAGCTTCATTTTCTGCTGAAGACTTTTATTCAACATTGCCTCATTCATGCACCAGAAGACATGAATCAACACACTTTTTTCACAGACTTGCCCCCCCCCCCCCCCCCCCTGTCTCACTCTCTCTCTCTCTCTCTCTCTCACCCACACACACTGCACACAAAGGCCGAAACGTGATATCTGTGGGTTATAAAAGATTGTCTGGATGATAAATGAGAGGAAAGGAGTGTTCCTCAGTCTTTTCCCTGACAGCCCAGGTGAAACTGTGTGTGTGTGTGCGTGTGCGTGTGTGTTTGATGATTATCTTTGTGTGTTTCAGCAGCGACTGCACATCCGCCAGCAGCTCTACACTCGGGAGTCTTGTACAAACACACATTAACAGAGTGAAATCTCACTTCAGTTAAAGTCAAAGCCGCCAGGCATCGTTACGGTTACCGTGCACGCTCACGTGCACTGCTGCCCTGATATTACCTGGGGACAAGGGACATGAGGGAATGGAAGTTGTCCATGCTTCTTGGTGCAAAGTCTTGTAAATGGCTGATTGAACCCATTTAAGAATACAAGCATGTTCAATCACAAATATCTTGATATCTAATCATGTGGCAGAAACTTTATACATACAGACTACTTACACACTGCAGGTCTAATGTCAAATCCAGTACTTTTTTTTTTTTTTGCATGGTTGTTTACGTCATAATTTAAATGCAGACTCCATCGTGACTTTACATGGCACGTGGCACATTGTTTACGGAGGAAAATATTGATTCTAGCAGTTTCAGTTTCAAAGCTGTTGAGCAATCAGAGCTGAATAAAATGATGATAAAACTTTGTTCCGTCCATTGTTGACATCCTGTCTTACCTTGTCCCGCCTCTTCTGGCGCAGACTCGGCATAGAAGTTGGACGAAATGCGACAGACCGTTCAGACCGAGGTCGCTTTCATAAAGATCAGATATGTTTCGGATTTAGTACCACTCTGATCCTTGATTATTTCAAGACTTCATACTGTACAGGTGTACATGTGCTTATCTGCTGACACACTCCACATCATCAGGTCCACCTGTGAAAAAATGTGTGACTTCCTGTTGCCTTTCTATCATCTCCAACCAGTCGGCCCATTCTCAGACCAACAGCCATGCCACGTTCAAGGTCACCTAAATCCCCTTTCTTCTTTACTTGGACTTTATCAAGTCGTCTACATGACTAAATATATTAAGTTGCTGTCATGTGATTGGCTGACCAGATATTTGTGTTAACAAGTAATTGAACGGGTGAAAACTGGGGCTGTTGGTCCTGCAGCCCTGAGGTGACGCGTTTTGACTAGTTTGCTTGTTATTTTATTTATTCAGCAGTTTTTGTTCTGTTCATGGTTACAGAACTGAAACCAGATAATAAAACAGATTTCCTTCGTCTTCTTCGTTAATAAGTGTGGTGACACTTGGTGAAGAAGACGGTATGAAGCTGCAGATTTTTCTGCCTTCGCTCACCGAACTCGGGTTAAATTTATATCAGTGATGTGAGTTGAAAATATCCACAGACTCAGAGTCGCTACTCCAAAACCAGAAGCAGACAAACATGAGTTAGTCAGCATTAGTGTGTGTGTGTGTGTGTGTGTTTGCATGTGTAATCACAGCTCAATCACATGATGCATCACATTGCCTGGTCTGTCTCCATACTCACTCTCTTTCACTTCCTCTAGTCCATATGGCATCTCTCTCTCTTTCTTCTTCTTTCCTTCAGTCCTCTGTTAGTTTCTTCATCTCCTTCATGTTAACTCCCTCTCTTTCTCCCAGTTCATTTATTTATTAACTCTGTCCTGTTGTTACAAACTGAATAACTTGACCCTGCAGATTTATTTCTTTATTTTTTCTTGTCCTGATCCTTATTCTGTTTATTTGAGAAAGAAACGAGTAAGAAGCAAATTAGGATGTGAATAAGCAGTAAAATCATGTTTTTTAGTCTCATTCAAGGATTTTTAATCTAAAATTAAAGTGTAGATGAGCAGCTTTATGTTGTTTCAAACTTCAAAGCAGGTTACATTGCCAAGAAAAGCCCTGAAGTCATTGAGATGTACAGATCTCCCTTTCTTCTCAGGTTTCTGCTGCTCCTCTTCCTGCCATCTAGTCCACAGTTAAATTATTATATTTCTCCTGATTGGTCGAAAACAGACTGTCCAGCACAGCTGAATTAAATGTGCATTTTTTTCTTGCTGAGACAAACTTGTGGCATTTAATAACACAATGAACTGCCATGATGTGATTACTGTAAATACAGGCCATCACGTGATGCAGATTTTTAGTCTCATTGCAGGAGTGTTACAGCTTGTCCACATTAATACAGTACACACTTCAGCATTGTTAGAGGTTTCCCATCCAACGTCTGAATAATATCCCTGGACTGATCTCTGAGACGATGTCTGACCTGAGAGTAAAGCATTGTGTCTTGATGTATGAAACTGTTTTATATCCTTTAAATTATGTTAAATATCAAAACGTAAACCAGGAGTGGGGTTTGACATTATTGTTGTCGGTGAAAAGGGGGCCCTGCAGAATAGGTTTGGAAACCACCGCAGTAGGAAAGCATCCAATACCTGCAGGACACTGGCCTTAGGGTCTGGAGATGGTGATCCCTGCCCTAGATGGTTCATTTTCTTAATGGC
This sequence comes from Melanotaenia duboulayi, assembly GCA_026261665.1. Taxonomy (NCBI): domain Eukaryota; kingdom Metazoa; phylum Chordata; class Actinopteri; order Atheriniformes; family Melanotaeniidae; genus Melanotaenia; species Melanotaenia duboulayi. The sequence continues at coordinate 2,806,592 of CM047987.1, read as the reverse complement.
TTGGTTTCCATACCAACAAATGACTGAAAAGGAAGTGACAGATTAAATAAAAACGCTTTCATTTCGAGTTTGTTTCCTCAAACAAAAGAGGCTTTACTGGCCTTTCTCCCAAAGCGTCGGTCACATCTAAGTTTAGCTCATTATCAGTTATAGTGCCAGCTATATGATCACCAGCTCAACCAGCTGGTTGTCGCATTGTGGTACTGGGGACCTTTATTTTAAAGACATGGATTTGCAGGATGACAAAATCCTCAAGAACCTGGCAGTAGCTAACTTGCAGGTGCGTGCCGTGATGTAGTACACAGAGCAGCCCCTGTGGAAACCGCGGGGGCAGTGTTGCATTCTATGTCTCACATATGACCAGCGAAAGGAACAAAGAGAAAGAAGCCACTGTGTGTTCGATGGCCGCACAGACCACCAGTCTACTGCGCTGCCTCTTTTTATGTCTCTGAGAATAAATATCATCATGAGCTCCTCCATCATCAGTGAAAGGTGAACTAAAAACTATGCACTGCCCTCTGGTGGATGTTTTGCCTAGCAACCATACCATTGTAAAGCACACATGGGAGTATGTGGGCAGTGACATGTATGTACTAATTTAAAAACATACTGTAATTAGATCATAAAAAGGCTTTAGAGCCCTGTGGTAACCTAAACTCAGCATCTGATGTTCTGCATCGCAGATCCTCTGATGTACCGCCAGTGCAACATTAAACAGCTGACAGCTGTGTTCTGCAGTTTCCAGCGTTTTGGGTAAAGAAGATGAATAAAAACATTGTTTTTAGTCTTTAAATGCAGAACCTGAACACCTGAACACATTAGCCTCACCTGCAAGAATCACAGCAAATGTCTGTCTCTGCACAGTACACAGGTCCGATCCCGGCCGAGCGGGCGAGCGAGCTGGCCATGGGGGGAGGTCGCAGCGAGACCTCACCTCTGAGTGGGACAGGAGGGGGTCGGGGAATGACCACTACCCAGAACTCTCAGCGGTCCAATGCCTGCTGCTTTTGCTGGTGCTGCTGTTGCAGCTGTTCATGGTAAGACATGCACAGTCACACACACACATATACACTCACAAAACCACACAAAGCAAAACGTGTTTTAATAATGTGGGTGAACCCACACTCTCAGAGGGAGACAAATCTAGTGTGTTTAACTTGTTAAAACTGTGGAAGCTGAAGTTAGGCTGAAATACGCTCGACCAGTGAAGCAGACTTTCATGAACCTCAGGATAATCATCAGCAGAAAATAATGGAATCTGTACTTGTGGGCGTCCTTTAAATCCAAGAGGTCATGTCAAACGTTTCTTCAGTGTTTTATCTGTCTGTGTAAATAAAAGCTCTGCAAAGCTACAAAGACCAAGGTCCACTCCAGAGTGAGAGACACCATGTTTGTAGTTCCAGCTTTTCTACTGTTATAACTATGTTGTAAAGATATTTGGTTTGAGGCTCTAAATAGAAGTAAGGTCTAAATTAAATCCAGCTTTAATGTCCGAAAAAAAGATAGTTTCCCTTTCTATATTGTGAACATTTAAAAGTTCAACATCCATATTGTGGTTCAGTCTGTTTTTGTTGAAATAACATGTTTTCTTTTCATTTAAATGTCTGATTGAGCTCAGGAAGAAAATAAGATTTTGATATTTTAGTTGCTTTCTGTGATTTGAAACATCTGAAGACTGGAATATGATCATGGATAAGAATTTCAATTCAGTGTTCCTCACAGTTATTTAAAAAATGAAAAGTTTAAATGTATAATAAAAAAAAGCATGCAATACTATCAGTTATAACTTTAATCACTAAAACTAGAACAGTATGGGGATCGAAGAGATGGTACTGTACTAGGTGAGAAGTTAAAGAATC
>CM047987.1:2750261-2766344 GCA_026261665.1 Melanotaenia duboulayi | reverse complement strand
GGATGGATGGATAAAGTTTTTCTACGACTGTGCTATCAAAATGTAGTTCCCAACAGTGATTGTATGACCATATAAAATTCTAGCTAGGACAGACTTGTGTTTGTATGACTACTACTGGCTAATGCACAGTTGTTGTCGATGAACTCTTTTAAAATCTTTGATTCTTTGAAACTATCTCAACATCTTTTATTATGAAACACCAGTGAAGCAGAAGCAGATTAAGTTATCTGGACAAAATATCAAAATAGACCAAACTACTATGAAACCTTTTTGTTTGGTTTTTGAGAATGTAGCACGAGTAAAACTGATTTATTACTGACTTCAGTAGACAGGCGTGTTTACGGTTCTTTTGAAAAATGCATGTATTTAAAGTTGTTCATGTAACTGAGGACAATTGTGTCATTATAGAGAGGAAGTTCAGCTTTAATAGCCTTGATTTTTCTAAAGATCAAATAAACTCAAAGGAAGAGGAAACACTAATCTGAGGCATAGTAGCCTGTCTGGCACCTAACTGCAACATACGAGCTTATATCTGTAAAAACCAAAGTATAGCACAGTATGAATATCTGAGGTGTGGGAATGAGACACAAGGGAGGACAGGCATGGAGCCGATGGCACATCCTCAGATATAATAATATATCAGGAAGTTTAGAGAAAGAGAGATCCCACGTAAAGAAAATCTTCAGGAATATTCAACAAGAAGCTTTAATTGTCTCCTTAACTTTTGTCACCCCTTTAGTTTTTTAAATTTCATCTTATCTTTTCAAAGTTCAGATAACCACCGAAGATAACTGAGTAAAAAGCCTTGTTGTTGCAAAATGCCTTTTACTTTGTTAAACTGCATCGTCTCTGCTGTTTTTCAGAGATGAAACTACGAAACAGGAATAAATTCTGTCTTCGAAAGGCTGCTAGCTCTATACCAAAACACATGATCACACATTCAAATTAATGATCTTAAAAAGAATAAAAATAGAAAAAAAAAGAAAAAAAAAGAATATGTGTTTACTACTTTTAATGACATATGGAGGTCACCATTTTTTGCCTTCTGGGATGATGACGTGTAACGGTTGCTCTCCAGACGAGAAGACGAGGAAATCTTTATTTGGCACTATTATAAAATGTGAAAAAAGATTTTTGCACATTCGCCATTTATTATTTAGTTTTTGTAGTGCATTATTGTGTTATTATAGCATCTAGGGGGGGGGCAGAACACTAATATCGGACTGTGTTCAACAAGACTTTTTACCACAAAATAATGCAAAAGGTTTTAGAAACTGTATCAAATATGATAATATTGAAATTAAGATTAGAGACGTTTTTATAGCTGATGCAAACAGTAAAGTCTGTTGTTCCTCCTTTAAGATGAGTTCTTTGCTAAATAGCCTGTTGTGTGCTGACACCGGTTCATCTCTTTGAGTTAGAAGCCTTCATCAGGCTTAAATGATCCATATGTTGGTGTTAAGTAGCTTAAAATCAATCCTCTGAAAATGGACAAGTTCGAGGTCTGAACCGAAAATAAGGGACAAAAGAAGAACTATTGACCAAGATCCCTTTCAAAGATTACAACAAAGCCCGATTGCTTTATTAATATAAAAAATGATGGCTTGATTAAGACTTAGGATTGGATGCTTCGTCTTCATTGAATGTGTTCATATAACAGCTCATTTATGTTATTTTATTGGATGTTTGTTCTACTTGTAAATTTTGCTATGAAAACCTTTGGAAGGAAACATAAATGACCACAGAGGGAATCTTACAGCAACAAAGTGCCTGCATGTATTTGTTTACTTCCTGGCTGGGTCCCAACATTCGAGCCAGACACTCGTACCATGGATGGGAAGTCACGAACAAGGACGGGATGATGTCATCATCCTGGGACAGAGAATGAGCTGTTGGTTCTGTGTTTAGCACATACTGTATGTCTAACGGTTATCGAAGCTGCCGGGGCACTGACCAAGTCCACTTCTTCCCTAAAAGATTCAGTCAGTTCAGGATATTTAGCTTTGGGAGTTTGATGTTTCATGTTGTTAATGTCTTCTGTTGAAGAGAACAACTTTTCTTTTTGCAGCCAGAAAACTGAAATCAGGTCACTTTAATCCTGACAACAAGAAAAATGAACTAATTATGTGAATCTCCAAATCAGCAAGTAGCTTTTGATTTGCACGGGCAGAGTTTGACATATTCATCTAGAATCTGAGTTTAAGGGTGGAATTAATGAAAGTGTTTTAAGAGGGTATGGCTGTTATTTTTAGATGTTTTTCTTTTTTTTAAAGCCGTGTAGAACACACTAGTAGACACTGCTCAGAAAGTTGTGCAAAGATTGTGCAGGACACGGTGTGACGCCTTCCCCGTCCAGGCTGGTCCTGGTTGCCAGATCAGGCGTTGTCCGTGTTTTTTGATCAAAGCTGGTTCTTCGAGCATTAAAAAACTTTTACGATAATCCAGCAGTGCTGTTTATGTGTGAACAGGGTAACCAGGGTTTTTGCAGCTTTAGACTGTCCACCCCCATTTGTGTTGACTGTGTCACAATATGAGTTGTTAATACCTTTGTTGCCATGGCAACGCAGACTTTGCCAAAACTGTACTAGAGCTGATATTGTTAATGGGACCTTTTATGACTTTGCATATTAATACAGTTAAGGCCTATTTTTGCTTGATGCAGCAGACGGATGGACAGTTTTTTCCGTGTCCTGCGTTACGCGCGTAATTTGGTTATTTTTTCAGGGAGCTTAGTCTCCCATCGCTTGACCGCCGTAGGAAACAAACCAGAGAAGAAAAAAGAGGAACAGGAAGAAAAAAAAAGCAGAAGAAGAATGAAAACACGACCAACTGTAATCAATGCTAGAGCTTTTGAAGAAAGGCTATGCGAATGTTTAGGGCATGTTGGGCAGTTTGAAACAGCATTATTGCTGCGAACTGATTTCTGAAACACTGATGTGTAGAACAACGCGGAAGCAGCTGTATTTTTTCTTTTTTTGGTCAGCATTCTGACTGGCCAACAGGCGGCAGATGTGGGCAGATTGCCACCGTTTGGTTTGATTCCTGACAGCCTTTCAATCATGTCTGTATGTTTTCATGTGGACAAAGATGCTTTTGTAAATTGTTGAGTGAGTAGGACTTTAAGGGGGAACGGAGTTTTACAAGATACCAGAGACGTTTGAAATGGACATATGTATTTACATACGTAAAGGGAGCATACTTGAGCTTTAACACTGAATCTCGCAGCGCTACACACTTCTACTGTTTTTCCTGACAATTAGCAAACAGTTTGGTAAATTGACGCCACCTTGTGGTGATAGTAGTGAATTACTACCTGCTGCAGGTTATAGTTATACAAACTATTTGATTTCTTACAATTAAATGACTATATGAAAATTAGAAAATCATTACCAGCCCTTGGTTTATCACACTAGTTGAAATTCCCTAATAATTTTTAAGAAACAGATGTTTTATCCATTTCCCTGCTAATTTTTTTTTATGTTATCAGTGTTTTTATACATGCTTACCCTTTTTGAATCAATCATGTCTGATGCCACAACAAGTGAAACAAAACATCTTATGGCATTATTCAAAAGCTATTTTTAAGTTTGATTATATCGCTTTCTAAGCATGTTGCTCCAGTCAAGTTTTGTGTGTTTTTGTGTGTGTGTCTAAGTGTTCCTTTTGACCCGGTCAAAGCACGACTAAAGCCCGCCGGTCTGCTGCTGGGCAGTGGGCGTGTGCCACTTCTGTGTGAGTGGTTGTGTGTTTTATGAGCGTTTTATGATGTGTGAGTGTGTGTTTGTGTGTGGGAAGGAATTGGCAGCTACACTCCCATACACTTCCCTCTTACACCCCCTACCTCTCTCGCAAACATAAACCTCTCATAACTCACTTTTCAAGCATTTAATGGCAGAGATTAGTCGTCAGTGAATAAATACGTCGGGAAGATGAGTATTTTTCCACACAATGTCCAAGCCGAGGTTTGGCCACACTGACGTCTCTCTCCCAAAAACCTGGAGAGAGACTCAGGTGTCCAGATGAATGTCCTTATGATAGATGTCACACTTATTCCTGCTGCAGCACCACTGGAAGGAAATCCAGTCTTGCAAAATAGTCTAATACAGATGTTACTCCAAGGATACTGAGCTGGAACAACGTGGAGGGACCATGAAATTATGGGTGTAAATCACAAGTTTCATCATGATACTGGCTTGTATTGATTCAGTCTAAAAAGAATTGGTGCCACGGTACATATTCATTAGACTATGATTCAATATCACTGATTTAACACAGTCGCTTCTTCTCTAATAAAAATCAAACAAATCTCATTTTCTTTCTGAGCTCCATCAGACATTTAAATCTGTTCTGTAAAGAAAAATAGACTTTACCCCATTCTACGCTTTAAAACGTCATGTAAACTGAAAGAATACGTTTCTATTTGTAGACATTAAAGCAGGACTTACATTCAGAAAACTTTATTGGGCTCTAAGGGCAGAATTGGGAGATTCCCTGACCTGTACGTAGTCAGGTTGGCTGATAATGATCGGAGCCATCTGCACTGCTGTTTCTCTCAGAGAGAGCTCAGGTCGTCCGGCTGGACTCCGGTAAACTTAGAGCAGACCTTAACAATGCCATGCAAATGATTTTCCCCTTAAAGATGCATTACGTAACAATCCGACCTGAAACTCGCATGTCTTTTCATCCGAGTTTCGATTAATGTACCGCGTCACACGCTAGTGAGCAGATATAAACACACTCACCATTTTGAACATGCACCACGTGAAAAGAACTGCAAGAAGACCCCATCAGAGACACGGCAGATATGGAGCATTTCATTTACGTACAAGCATAATTTGGTCCTTTTTAGGGGCCCTTGCTGATCCGTACCATGATGGAGCAACGTCACTGGAAAACATGGGTTTAGCGTGGAGTATGTAGCGGAAACGTGTGTAAGGGACGCATGAAAGTGTGAAGAATGAAGGCAGTGAACTATTTATGTCAGAGGAGCATAAATGGGCTTTAACACTGTCTTTTACTGTCTACCGAGATCTCACAGTGCAGGTAGGATGCAGGATGGATGCTGGATTAGCTGTCGGTAAGGGGAAAATCTCCAAAAGTTGACACCAAAAGTACTGAGCCTCTTAAACAGATGACTCTTTGGTTCTTAAATTCAACTGAGTCAAAAGCTGACTAGTTCTGTTCTATTTAAACCGCTTCATGGATTCTGCTGAATATAGTGCACATTTAATTCATTTTCAGCTTAGATTGACGCTGTTGGATTGATCACTGAATCGATGCGTACTGATGTATTGTTTCTCGGGATGGAACTTTTTAGGCACAGAGTTCATCCTGTGGCTAATACTGCTTTCCGAGTGGAAATCTGTATCATGGTTTCTCATATTTGTTATGACAAACAACAAAGAAGAAAATGTTTGTGTTTACATGCATTGGCCCTGTATTATTTGAAAAAAGGAGCTTTTACTGCAGAGGTGCTGGTTAGACATCACGCTCATGCATGCAACAGACGGTCCGGATGCTGCACTTCAACCATCTTGAGTTCTTTGTTTTGGCTTCCTAAATATTGCGTCATTAATTAGCAGTTAAAAAAGAAATGAAATCAATTAATAATCCAGGTCCACCTTGCAACGCATTTTAAAAACCACCCCTCATTGTTATATTACTACATGATGTTGTAGTATCAAGTAGTATATATTCAAAATGAATGAAATTAAATCTTTAGTTACAACATATGAGAAGAACAACAGTTAAAAGTCGTATAACCTCAGTAATGATTTTTTTAAAGGGCTTACCGGTGTGCTTGCCCGGCTGTGTGTAATTGCCAGTTTTACGTCATATGTCATGTATTGTTTGACCAAAGTGCATGTGTGTGTGTGTGTAGGTGTGTGTGTGTGTGGTGCAGCTCCTCAGGGATTAAAGACAGAAGAATAGCAGCAGCTTTTCAGTGGTGTGAAACTGAGAAAGTGTTCGCTCCCTGCTTCTTCTTCCCGTCCTTGTGTCCCTCCACCACCACCCAGCTTCCCCTTTCAGTGGAACTGGGGAGGTAAAAGCATCTGTCCAAAACTCCCCCCGTCTCCGCTGCTTTCTTGTTTTGTTTGATTTTTAAGCACATTAACGAACCAGCCCCACGAGATCCAGTCTGCTTACTGACATTGATGCTTTGATGGAGCATCCCAACCAGACTCTTTTGCAACTGGTCTCAGCATAACGAGAGCGGACATGCTGTTATCTCATGACAACATGGATGGAAGTAACAGCAAAAGTTTCAGCTTAGTTTAAAATCTTCACACCTTTGATTTAGGTTGCTTTCACACTGCTTTTTACTCAAGCAGACCAAACCGATGTAAGTGATTAAGATTTTAGTGTATGTCGTATTCTATATTTGTTATTACTGTATTAAGACTGTTGCATGTCGGATTCTATATTTGTTATTACTGTATTAAGACTGTTGCATGTCGGATTCTATATTTGTTATTACTGTATTAAGACTGTTGCATGTCGGATTCTATATTTGTTATTACTGTATTAAGACTGTTGCATGTCGGATTCTATATTTGTTATTACTGTATTAAGACTGTTGCATGTCGGATTCTATATTTGTTATTACTGTATTAAGACTGTTGCATGTCGGATTCTATATTTGTTATTACTGTATTAAGACTGTTGCATGTCGGATTCTATATTTGTTATTACTGTATTAAGACTGTTGCATGTCGGATTCTATATTTGTTATTACTGTATTAAGACTGTTGCATGTCGGATTCTATATTTGTTATTACTGTATTAAGACTGTTGCATGTCGGATTCTATATTTGTTATTACTGTATTAAGACTGTTGCATGTCGGATTCTATATTTGTTATTACTGTATTAAGACTGTTGCATGTCGGATTCTATATTTGTTATTACTGTATTAAGACTGTTGCATGTCGGATTCTATATTTGTTATTACTGTATTAAGACTGTTGCATGTCGGATTCTATATTTGTTATTACTGTATTAAGACTGTTGCATGTCGGATTCTATATTTGTTATTACTGTATTAAGACTGTTGCATGTCGGATTCTATATTTGTTATTACTGTATTAAGACTGTTGCATGTCGGATTCTATATTTGTTATTACTGTATTAAGACTGTTGCATGTCGGATTCTATATTTGTTATTACTGTATTAAGACTGTTGCATGTCGGATTCTATATTTGTTATTACTGTATTAAGACTGTTGCATGTCGGATTCTATATTTGTTATTACTGTATTAAGACTGTTGCATGTCGGATTCTATATTTGTTATTACTGTATTAAGACTGTTGCATGTCGGATTCTATATTTGTTATTACTGTATTAAGACTGTTGCATGTCGGATTCTATATTTGTTATTACTGTATTAAGACTGTTGCATGTCGGATTCTATATTTGTTATTACTGTATTAAGACTGTTGCATGTCGGATTCTATATTTGTTATTACTGTATTAAGACTGTTGCATGTCGGATTCTATATTTGTTATTACTGTATTAAGACTGTTGCATGTCGGATTCTATATTTGTTATTACTGTATTAAGACTGTTGCATGTCGGATTCTATATTTGTTATTACTGTATTAAGACTGTTGCATGTCGGATTCTATATTTGTTATTACTGTATTAAGACTGTTGCATGTCGGATTCTATATTTGTTATTACTGTATTAAGACTGTTGCATGTCGGATTCTATATTTGTTATTACTGTATTAAGACTGTTGCATGTCGGATTCTATATTTGTTATTACTGTATTAAGACTGTTGCATGTCGGATTCTATATTTGTTATTACTGTATTAAGACTGTTGCATGTCGGATTCTATATTTGTTATTACTGTATTAAGACTGTTGCATGTCGGATTCTATATTTGTTATTACTGTATTAAGACTGTTGCATGTCGGATTCTATATTTGTTATTACTGTATTAAGACTGTTGCATGTCGGATTCTATATTTGTTATTACTGTATTAAGACTGTTGCATGTCGGATTCTATATTTGTTATTACTGTATTAAGACTGTTGCATGTCGGATTCTATATTTGTTATTACTGTATTAAGACTGTTGCATGTCGGATTCTATATTTGTTATTACTGTATTAAGACTGTTGCATGTCGGATTCTATATTTGTTATTACTGTATTAAGACTGTTGCATGTCGGATTCTATATTTGTTATTACTGTATTAAGACTGTTGCATGTCGGATTCTATATTTGTTATTACTGTATTAAGACTGTTGCATGTCGGATTCTATATTTGTTATTACTGTATTAAGACTGTTGCATGTCGGATTCTATATTTGTTATTACTGTATTAAGACTGTTGCATGTCGGATTCTATATTTGTTATTACTGTATTAAGACTGTTGCATGTCGGATTCTATATTTGTTATTACTGTATTAAGACTGTTGCATGTCGGATTCTATATTTGTTATTACTGTATTAAGACTGTTGCATGTCGGATTCTATATTTGTTATTACTGTATTAAGACTGTTGCATGTCGGATTCTATATTTGTTATTACTGTATTAAGACTGTTGCATGTCGGATTCTATATTTGTTATTACTGTATTAAGACTGTTGCATGTCGGATTCTATATTTGTTATTACTGTATTAAGACTGTTGCATGTCGGATTCTATATTTGTTATTACTGTATTAAGACTGTTGCATGTCGGATTCTATATTTGTTATTACTGTATTAAGACTGTTGCATGTCGGATTCTATATTTGTTATTACTGTATTAAGACTGTTGCATGTCGGATTCTATATTTGTTATTACTGTATTAAGACTGTTGCATGTCGGATTCTATATTTGTTACTACTGTATTAAGACTGTTGCATGTCCTATTCTATATTTGTTTTTACTGTATTAAGACATGGAAACAGAAAACACCCATACGTTGTGCCTGTTTTATCGCTTTCTCTCATTCTTTACCTTTCTTCCTCCGATAATGTCTTCTTGCGTTCCTTTGCTGAATCAGCCATGGTGCATGTTTAAAAGCGGCCAGTGTGTTGACATCAGTTTGCTAGTGTGTGAAGTGAAACATGCAGTGACCCGGATGAAAAAGTTGTATAGTGTGATTTCTCAGCTTCGGGATGCTGCTGGGCAACGACGGCTCCAGAAATTGGTTGCAAATGAACGTAGTGCATTTTTAACCTCTATGCTGTGGGACCACAGCTTTTTTGTCAAAAAGTTTGGGCCTCATTTCATAACGTTACATTTCATCCCAAGGCATGTTACAACGGAGTCTGACTGCGGGGTCCGTTGTAACATTTCATACCATGTATTTGAGATCAAGCCATACATTTTCTGTTTGTACTGCACAGACAATTTCCATGGCATTTATTAGCAGACACTAGAAGCTAATCTGCAGAGCTGTTTGAACACGCTGAGTTAACAGAGCTCGAAGTTAGAGACAGAAATGTCAAAATTATTACAAGTGTCCCCGGTCTCCCCTAAATAAGACTGATGATGCTGTTACTTCCATCCATGTTGTTATGAAGTAACAGCATGTCAGCATGTCCGCTCTCATTTTTCTGAGACCAATTATATGCAAAAAATGGATATAGGTCAGATGAGTGTGTATGCAGGGCTGTGTGTGTGTGTGTGTGTGTGTGTGTGTGTGTGTGTGTGTTTACAGAACTGAAGTGAGTTTGTAATCGTCATCCATATCAGAAGGGAAAACAATGAGAACACAAACACACACACTCCACCCTCCCACTGCTCTCAGCGTCTCCCTGCTGTGGCAGCAGCACAATTCCCAGAAACTACCCCCCTTTACAAAAAACCACACACACACACACACCTACACACACACACACACACTATAGATTCCTATCAGCTGTGTATAGGTAAGCACAACACGTTTTACACGTGTCAACTTGTGTTTACACGTTGCACTGGTTAAGTGCAGTGGGACAATGATGGGATGCTCTGAGTGTGGCATTGCTTAGTGTGTGTGTGTGCATATGTACTTTTGATGACCACACACAGACCAACACATAGAGGGGATATATGACTTTAAACGTGTGTTTTGTTGCTGCAGACAGAATGCAGCATCAGCTCTTTATGAGCCCGTTATCAGGTCCGCCTTGCTAGAAAAGGGTTGGGCCTCTTTGCTTTCCAGAGCTGCTTTAATTCTTAGTGGCATATTTTCAACATGATGTTAGAAACACAGAGGTAACAACACACTGGCTGGTTTGAATGTGCACTGTGGCCTATTTTCACAAAGAAACCTCAGAGGCCGTAACCAGAAGAAATGAGTCTTTACCAGACTGGCTGACTCGCTGCAAATTCAAAGACACCGTTGGAGGAGTTTTAGAACATTTATAATTTCTGATAACAACAGTATAAGTTTTTACACTGGAAGAAAATGTTGTCGTGATAGCACATGATCACACATCATTTAACTCCACCTCAGCCTGTGTGGAGTCAGCTGATTGAGTGGACAAGGAAAGATGGTGGAGCAAAGCAGAGTGTGGCTGGGCAATATACAGAATGTTGATTATGGCTTCAAACAAAAAAAAATCTACAAAAAACTGCTAATTAAAATCATTTTAGGCTTTTATTGATATACATATCTCAAACGCATTATTATTGCATTAGTGCATTAATTAATTAACACTGTTAAAGTCCTTGCTCACTGGGTCTGAACACAGAGAAGCCTCATGCAGAGGCTGCAGTCCAGGCCTCGTCCTCCATGTCTGGTCCTGCTGCAGCAGTGCTGTGATGTAATCAGCAGTTTTCTGTCTGGAACTTAAAAAAAGTGAACTTAAACTTAAAGGTACTTAAAAAAGAAGAAAAAGAATCTCTTTGCCCATCAAAACTCATGCAAATGTGCAGGAAATGTTTGGATTGGCATCCAGATAATGATGGGGGTCCTTAACAATTTTTCTCCCCTGGACCCGAAAAGTTTGAGAACAGTATATTAAAGGTTAATAAATGCTGTCATCCCACCCTCGGGGTCCTCTTTTTTAGTCAGATTCAGTTAAACATGAAAATTTACTGCTGAGACAAACCCATAAAATTACATTCAAGTAAATAACCCATGCTTCTGTATTCCTGTTTCTCTCTCTCTCTACACAGACTAGCCCTCACAGTGCCGTCAGTGATCCCCTCCCTCCAGCTAACATTTTCTGAATAGTTGCAGCAACCACAGAATACTTTCCCAACTTCTGTGGCCGACTAAACTGGAGTCGCTGAGTTTGTTCCCCATCACTCCTCATTCTTCCTCTCATACTCTCGTCTGTCTGTCCGTCACCTTCTGGATATATTTATCTCTTTTCATCCTTCTGTCCCCGGCTGACACGTCCTCTTCCTCAGTATGCTTCATCCTCCTCCCTGTGGCCCTCTCTGCTTCTAGAGTCTGGTTCTGTTTACAGCTGCTGTTTGTTTCTATTCTTTCGTACAATTTTTCATGAAGAGCAGGAATAAATTAGGGTTTAAGGATTGTCTTTAAAACTACAAAAAGGCTGTTTTTAACCTGGAAACTCTAAAAACACAACTGTGATAAGGGCTGTTCTACAGAAATGCACCTCATTTATTTATTTACTTTCCTTTCTGAAGGGTTAATATCTGGGATAAAGTATGCCAGTTATGATGGAATAAAAAAAAAATATATATATTTTTTATATAAAAAATCATTTAAGAGAATTGTTCATTTTTAACTGAGCATTGCATTTTTCCCACCAAAAGTACTATTTGTAAAGGAACAGTGTATAAAAATGGCTGACATCTAGTGGTAAAGATAGGCATAGAAATATTTTAAACACCAAACACAGCGGCATATGGACGGTGGCCGTTAGTGGCCTAAATTCTTCCACACTTATGGGCTCGACACACGGGAGGTGGCGCCGCTCCTCCTCCATCCTTTTCTATGGAACCTGCATGATGAGGTGAAAATGGCTGCCCTCCACCAGCCAAGCGACAGGTAACATTTGTGCATGTAAAATGTTGCGCTCGTTCACGAAGACGTGTACACGATGCGATGCAACAGAAGAAAATAGAAAAATGTTGAATTTTTGTTGCTGTCGCGTGGCGCTACAGCTAACCAATGAGGGCTTCATTTATTGACCAATGAGAGCAGAGTATACAGCACAGTCTGCAAACACTTTCAACATGAAAGAACAGATCATTTTAGCTGTGTCTGACTTTCCCATACTTTACAATACAACACAAAGATTATAGAGCTCTAATAAGAGGCAGCCGCAAGGCGCCGGTGTGAATTTGTCTGAACGCCGGTCCTGGATTTATCCGGATCAGCCTTGAGGTTTGCCATCAAATGATGAAATTCACCAGGCTGTTTCCTTGTTTGTAAAACAGGATGAACCCAGGGTTTGTTTTTTTTTGTTGGTGAACTCCAGATCATCCACTTGTTTGTGTCTAACTTTGTTTCTGATCAGCTGCTTTGATTTCTATGAAAGTGACTTGGCTGAAACTGTTTGAACATCAGCACCATTTTTAGGACATCCTAGATGTTCCTGGATGTCATCAGAAGTTGTTTTCTGATGTAGACTGGCTGATGAGAAGAAATGACGGTTTTGTTGGACTGCTTGTGGAGACTCCTGAGCGCTGCCTGTCCAGGCTTCATGGCTGCAGACTGTTTAGAATGTGGCAGATGGTTTAATATGATTTAGATGTGAAGTGGGATGGTGGGGTGGAGAAAGATGGAGAGGAAGAGCCGCTGCTGCATTACTGAGTCTTCGGCAGTGTGGTTTGAAAATGCTGTAATTCAGCCGAGCCTCCCATCGCTGCTGGGACGCAGCGGGGAGACAGCAGGAATGCTCTCCATCCCACTTTCCTTGGCAGATACGTTTGATTTTTCTATTTAATTTCTGAGTTACAGTGTTTGATGGATTAAGTAAGTTGATGTAATGTATACCAGTTTGCAATTTGTGGTGGGTCATTTTAAAGAATTATAGAGGTATCTATACATGTTTTACTCCATTTGATACAAATCACATGTTTGCTGATTTATTGCAGCTTATTTCCAAAACATAGTCAGTTTATTTTTCCTTCCAAGCTGCTGGTGGTTTTAGTTTGTTTCTATAAACTGTTTTCATAGAGACTCTGCTGCAGTCAGCTGGTCCATCGGTGAGCATGCATTCATTCTGTCTTTGTGTCTAAAGCACATTTTTTTCTTGTTACCTTTTAGTTAGACTGATAACCTACATCGTTACATAGTTAGTGGCAAAATTTACGTTTTTAATCTCATGGCAGTTCAGACGATCGATGTCTAGAAATCACAGCCCAGGTTGAGTTCAGAGGATTTTCACTTTACAAACAAATATATAACTAACAACTTTCAGCCTTGTTGGTTTGGACCCATTTGTTATTGTAATGGTGAAAGAGTCCAGTTTAACCATGTTTCATTTTCCATTGCACGCAGTATCCCTACAGAAGCGGCACTTTTAGAGCTCTATAATCTTTGTGTGAAGTATTGTAAAGTCTGGGAAAGTCAGACACAGCTAAAATGATCTGTTCTTCCAGGGTGAAAGTGTTTGCAGACTGCGCTGTATACTCTGCTCTCATTGGTCAGTAAATGAAGCCCCTCATTGGTTGGTTGTAGCGCCGTGTGCACTTCTACGTGAACGAGCGCAACGTTTCACATGCACGAATGTTACCTGTCGCTTGGCTGGAGGAAGGCCGCCATTTTCACCTCATCACTCAAGTTCCATAGAAAACGATGGAGGAGCGGCGTCGCCGCCCGTGTGTCCAGCCCATGAGTTAAAAATATTACTTTCAGAAAATTATAACAATAATTATAAAACTTTTAATTCAGTTTGAGCCAAAGACTCACGATTAAATGCCATTTCGTTCTAGTCATCTGAGTTAATTTTATTATATTCTAGCTTTTTTTACCTTTTTAAAAACTTCTCTGAAGTCATATATGAAAGTGTGGCATCTTAGTAGTAGTGCTGCTGGTAAATGTCAGTTTCTGCAGGAAATGTATTTTCTGTGTATTTCAACATTTAATGATGACGTTTAATTCCAAATGAATGAATGAAAACTGGGAAGTGAACAACACGGCCCTTTGGGTTCGTCCCACACCGAGCCCCATGCTTCGACTCTTCTGCCCCCCCCTCTGCTCTGCTCTGATGTCTAACTGCTGCAGACAGGTAACCTGCAGTATTCAGCTTCTCCTACGCCACGATGTGACACTGAAGGGGTTCCCAGTGCACCAAAAAGTGACATAAAAGGCTCTCAACCAAGTGTCAGTGTAAATGTGTCGGAGTTTATGGTATTTGTCCAGATCAGATGCATCTGTTTAATTAATTATATGTTCTTTTTAAATACCAGTATGATTGTCAACGTTATCAATGTTTTAACTGATCCATGTGCTACTCGGTAGTTTTGGTGACCCTCCCTTCCTTTTATCAGTAATTGGGAATATTTATGAGATCTTATTCTAGGTACAAAATATCTGACATGGCATTTCCTCAGCCCTGTCATGCTTGAATTATTAAGAAACTCTTGTTTTTTTAACTTCATTTTACTACAGACATGTACAGTGATGTGCTTGTATTTCTCAATCATATTCTACTGTTTAGTTATTTAATTTATTTTGAAATATTCCTCCAAAAATATTTATGTCGTATTTCTATAATATGAATATTCTACAAAAATAAAGCTGTAGAATAAAAAATATATAAATATATTTATTCATTCTACAGTGAGTGGCAGTTTATTGGATGACTCACTAATGAGCACCGAAGCTACAAAGTACAAATATGCCGTCCCCAGCCATGAATATACTAGAAAACAGCTGTCAAGTAGGTGTCCACTGAAAAGGTTCAAACCCGCTTTTCTACTCTTACACTCACTGAGCTGCTGACACACAGGAAAACATACAGTGTAGATACAGTAAATAAATGCATTTAGAAGGGAAGCTGATGTTAAAATGTTTTCAGTCAGATAAGACCAGAAAACCAGATACCAGTGTCAAAATCCTGCCAGCAATAGCACCTATAATTATATCTGCCCTTACCCCGTTGGCCTCCGCTGCCACGCTTTAATCACAGATCGTCTGGCCTGATTTAAATTAGGATGTTTTTTTGCCTCAGAAATTTCTAGAATGAACATCATCATTATCCCGTTTCACCTCTAAATCACTTTCTCTCCCCAAAACCGCACTCAAAACAGCTGCAGCCTCTGGAAAGTGGTGAAACAGTACTTAGGCTTTAAATTAGCGGCTTTGCTGGAGGAATGAGTTGGTGTTGTTTTAACAAATGGCCGGGCCAACTGTTTTGTGGGACAAATGGTTGAGGACAAACAGATCTACTTTTGCAGTAAGTATACAAAAATCAAATGTAGTCGACTGTTTTTGATTAACAGGAAATGACACAAGTGGTGGTTGTCTCATGCAGCCTGTGGTTGTCATCCAGTGCGCTTTGAAAACGTAACATCCAGCATCGAATGTAAAAGCCAAACGTCTCTGGGAAAAGGCGAATTGTTTTGTCTTTGTTGAGAACGTTTTAGTAGAAATCTTTCTGAGCTGTGAGCAGCCAGACATCAGAAATACAAAAATCAAAGAAAACTTGTATTTGTGTAAACTTCAAGTCACATTTATATAGAAAAAATGAGAATAACTCAGTCACCTGTTTCTTCTTTTAATGACTTTCTGCAGCAGAGGCAACGGGCAGTAAAACGAGTGGTTTGTCATATTTTCAGTCACGGCTTGGAACAGACGCATCTTAGAAGTATTTTATTAAACAGAAATGAAGTTAAACACTTACTGACTGATTCTAATTTTGATCTTTTAGGTCTGAGTGAAACATGGCTTAATAGTAACCATGATGGACGTCCCTGGTTACACATGTTACAGAAGGGATCGGCAGGGTGGAAAGAGAGGAGATGTCTCTTGATTTACATCAGAGACATTTTTAAATGTTCTGTTATTGAATTGGATGCTTGTGGTTTAAAATGTATGTTTTTAAATGTGAACATTAAATAATCACTAAGTAATTACAATGTATTTAGTTTACTGAATGTATTCCTAACGGGTGGACATATTGCTCTAAAATAACTCTTATATAACTTTTATAACTCTAAATAAAAACTAA
>CM047987.1:2655829-2666347 GCA_026261665.1 Melanotaenia duboulayi | reverse complement strand
CGGCAACCCTTAGGTTACAGGATGACCATCTACCCATTGAGCCATGCCGCCCCCAACTGACAGAAACTGACTGGATGCTCCAGGTGAGGCCTGCTAAGTAGGTATTTTATTTTTAACTAATGACATATGCTTTAAACATTGTTAAATGGCAGATTTTAATGACTCCCATGTATATACTTTGGGACCTGGTTTTAAAAAATTGGCCTTTTCAGGCTCCTAAAGTGCTGGTTTCACGTGAACGAAACACACAAATGATTAAAAATTTCATTTGACACCTCAAATCGTCTCTGTGTGGATATGTTGTTAGTTCTAATAATCATGCAGGCTCTGTACAGTCAAAACTTTGTGTATTCCCTGCTTCTTGGAGGTCAGGGACCCCAGATTGGAAAACACTGGTCTAAACGAACATATACATACACTCACTTTATCAGGTCCACCTAGTACCACGTTGGACCATTTTTTTCTAGAACCACTTTGGTGTCAAATTCAACAAGGTGGTGGAAACCTTCCTCAGAGGTTTTCTCCATGTTGACATGACAGCATCACACAGCTGCTGCAGGTTTGTCGGCTGCATCCATGATGAGAATCTCCCGTTCCACCACATCCCAAAGCTGCTCTACTGGACTGAGATCTGGTGGCTGTGGAGACCAATCAGAGAGCATTGGATGGTGCATTCTTAGACCAGCAACCATGCCACATTCAAAGTCACTTAAATCCCCTTTTCTTCCTCATTCTGATGCTACATGACTAAATGTGTGGAGGTGCTGCCATATGATTGGCTGTGACAGACTTAATCAGCTTAATCAACAGTGGTTTAACTTTATTAGCCACCTGTGACCTCACTGAGGAGAACCTATGACCCCATAAAAACATAAAGCAGGAGAAACCATGCATTCCTTTCCTTTTGATGAGGAAACGTCAACTAATCCGAATCCGTGAAAAGTAGGAAAATATTTCACTGAAAGTAAAGCATTAACTGATATCTACTGGCTCATCATATTAAAATTAATTTAGTGATTGCGTCGCCATAAGTGCTGCTGCTGCAGACTGAGTAACAAACCTGGAAAAGATCTAATGATGAGATGAAAAAAGCACAAGCCTGATGATCATGAAGTGTTTGCAGAAGTCTGCCTGCAGGTGGACGTCCTGCAAACATCGCGACGGTGTCACGGTGTTAAAAGCGCTTTTAGTGAGGATGCCTCACAATTAATTGGCTGATGATGAGGCTAGTTATGATGTAATCTTTCTCACTCCCTCTCTCTTGCACACAGCCAGCCCCCTCCCTCTCTCTCTCCTGTTTCCCCACCTCTTTCTCTGTCTTTCTCTCCCATCCTAACCAACATGGCCGCTAAGTCGGATGGAGCAGCGGTGTCTGTGGAAGATGACAACACCCCCAGGAGCCTCTCGGAGCCGGGGAACCCCACCGCCCGGCAACGCTGCACTGCCGCTGGCGGAAAACCCTACACCCTGCTGGACTGCTGCTGGGTGCTCTGCGCCCTGCTCGTTTTTTTCTCCGACGGCGCGACTGACCTGTGGCTGGCCGCCGACTACTACCTGAGAGGCGACTACTGGTGGTTCGGCTTAACGCTCGTCTTTGTCGTAGTGCCCTCCGCTGTCGTCCAGGTGTTGAGTTTTAGGTGGTTCGTGTATGATTACTCGGATTTTAGCGGCGGCGGCGGCGGCGAGGGATCAGTGAGCGGCAGCGGCGCGGCGGCGGCAGGCGCGGCGGGCAGCGCAGCCACGGCAAGCGACAACGCTCTGAGCACCAAGGACAGCGACCAGCGCGGTGCGAGCGCGGCAACGGGAAACGCCGCCAATGTTACGGCGGTGTACACGTCTTCTGCCCCGCCTGCCACGGCTGGGAGAGTGGGCTCCCCGCGGAGGTGCTGCACCGTCTGCATGTGGATCTTTCAAACCGTGCTTCACGTCCTGCAACTGGGGCAAGTCTGGAGGTAGGACCGCTGGGGCAGTGTGAGGAACGAGAGGGGTGTGTTTGCATGCATGCGCGCGTGTGTGCATAGGTGCTGGCTTGCGTTAAATATGTGCGAGGGTGCACGTGCGGAGATTGCATTCTCAGCCGTATCCTGATCTGTGGGTAGCCACTGTGTGCTTGTGTGTGCCTGCGTGTGCGTGTGTCTGCTCCTGTTAATGGGGTGTATATGCGCGCCCATGCTCCAAAAAGCTGCCTTTTCCTGTAGACTGGTGTGGAGGAAATCATTTGTTGTGTTCAGGGTTTGGGATTCATGTTGACTCAGAACTTGTAGCAGCTGTGAGGACATGAAGGCCCCCCAGACCCAAGCTCCTGTCCAGCTGGCCCTCTGGTTCTGGCTGGGACAGAATCGGGGGGGTACAGATGTCTGACTCTGTGTTCACTGTGGACCTCACTGCTCCTCCCGTGGCTGCTTGTCAGAATTTAGTTTTGGATGAAAGCAAAAAATATTCAGTTTACTGGAGATTTTTTTGTTCAACACAAATTCGCAGCAGTCATGTCAAAACACTTTTACAGATACAGCCGAGTTCATAGTTGTCCAGTTATTTTAATCCAGTTAAAACAAATCCAGTACATGATCCACTTTAGTCTAATTTATAATAACTGTGTTCATATAACCCAACTCATAACAATGATAAACTAGCTAAGAAAACGGATAGGATCAAATCTTCTCTTTGATTTAATCCTCGATCCTGAGCTGCATGAGGAAACAGTGGAGAGAAAAACCAGAAGGACGGCCATCTGCCAGGACCAGTTTGGGGTGGAGAGGACATGAAAGAGGGCTCAACCAGCAGCCTAACTCCAAACCAGAGATACCTGCTGAGAAAGAAGAAGAGAAACACAAATGAAGGCTTAAAACAGCAGATCTCCAGAGCCCCTGAGCATTNGAAAGAAGAAGAGAAACACAAATGAAGGCAGATCTCCAGAGCCCCTGAGCATCGTCTATATTCTCAGCAGTGTCTCATGCTAGAGTGTAACTATGTGGAGTAAACTGTGATGGATAGGTTACCTTTTAGGTGGTCTACGGAAGTTTTCCAGGCATTTAAATCCCATCCAGGAGGTTTATAGTCTAGCCACAAAACGTAGTGTTTATTCAGAGACTCTATCAAATCCACAATGAGGGATCACAACACCACTAGGTGTTATCAGGAGCAGCCAAAGATCAACCAGTGAGCAGAAAGTTGTATGTGTGTGTGAAAAGAAGAAAAATAATGCTCCTCTATGGCTGGAATAAAGCCAAGAAGACGTTTCTGATGCACGGTGGCGCCACAAAGCAGCTGAGCTGGAGTTGGTTTAGTGAGGATAGCAGGTAAATAGTAGCAGGAAGAACTGGAAATGAGGAAAAAGTGGAAACATGGAAATAGTTTCTGTTGTGTGTTTGTTTCAACAACAAGATTTTTTCTCCTGAAAGCCAAGACTTGAGAGAACGATGAGATGAGAAAAGGTTTGGTCACTGTTGGTCTGTGTGTTATTTCTACAAAGTTCTGTTAGTAATAAATTCTGTTTCTTCTTCTGGTCGACCTTTATGCTGCTACATCTATTCATACATTCATTTTACATCATTTTAGCCCCACAATCTGACAGCTGAGGCTGGAAACATAATGCCAATAGCTTGGAGTTTTAATGGTTATCGCTTCCTGAAACTGGGAGCTGGTTCCATGGAGAGGGTTCAGATGATTGAAGGTTCTGCCTCCCATTCTACTTTTAGAACCTAGGAACCACCAGTAATCCTGCAGTCTGAGACGGAAGCGATCTGAATCATCGCAGCAGCGTTTTGGATCAACCGGGGACCTTTTTTGAACATAACAATGATCGGGAAATAAGAAATGTTATTATGAGTGGAGGGTGATATATGGGATGAACTGATCACAAATGAACATAAAATGTTCTTTTCAGCCAGTTCAGAAAATTTGTGCATTTCTTTTATTCCTTTTTGTCTAATTTTAGAGCGAAAGAATTAAATAAATTTCTTGCAAATATTAAAAATAATAAAAAAGGGGGTTATTGGTCAAAATAATTGATTCTGACCATCAAAATTTGCAGATAATTATGGGCTGCAATGAGCGAAGCTGTTTTTGGAGGAAAAAAATGGCATAGAAATTAATTTAAAAGGAAAACGAAGCCACACGAACCCAACTGCTAAGCACGGTAGTGGATGGATCATGATGTGGGTTGTAGTCTGTTTTACTGGTAAGTGGATCAAACCTAATGAGAGGAAACAAAAATGAAAAGATGAGCTTCTACAAACAGAATGATTGTAAACAAACCTTAAACGTTGCTGGTCTCTGAATCAGCTGAAGGAACGATATGGTTGTTAGCCAGTCTGAATAACGCTGGTTAGCAGAGACGCAGACGTGAAGTTACTCAGAAACACCGTTCAGTTACATACTTATCTAATCAGACTGGAGAAAAGAAACCAGCTTTGTATCTTGTACAGTAAGTGCAGAAACCGAGACAAGAAAACGAGTAAAGCTAAACGACGTACGCAGCGCCGGCCCCCACGCTGCCCGGACCCCTCCCATGTGCTTGAAAGGTCAAGATATCTTTATTTTAAAAAATAATAGTAATAACGATTCAGGAAAAACACAGATATCTCATTTAATAAGTTAAATAAAACGTTAACACACACAAGAACTGTTTGAATTGTGACTGTGTGGGTTTAATATATTCATATTGTTGAACACTGAGCACTGCAGGGACAAGTTGGCTTCAGTTTTAAGCTATTTTGTGACGGAAGTTTGCATTTCTACACACTTTTGTACATTTTAAACAAAAGTAATTAAACAACTTGTTTACTCAAAATGTTCCCTGCCTGCTGTCTTTCTCTCTAATATTTAAATACAGATTCAGTACGCCACACTCATACATTCTAGTGCAAATTAATACTAGAACATTTTTCTGAATTTGCTCCCCCGTTGAGGTTAAAAGCACAGCCAGTTCAGTTTAAATAACTTTATTTATCCCTGGTGAGCAGTTCTGTTTGCAGCACCTCCATATAAAGATTAAAGGATAAAAACAAAACCAAGCCCATAACAACATTTAAAGTTATTCAGGACGAGTCGGTCATGGAGCAGAAGAAGAAACTGTAGCGTGATACAAGATGGCGTCGTCCAGATGGCGTAAAACCTCTGGAAGGCGGTTCAGAGGCATCCGGTTCGGGACACCAGGCTGTGTAACACCCGGCCATCAGACAAACTCCTTCATTCATGCTGCTGTATCATCATGTTGCTTCATACTGTACCCGGACATTCATACTGTGCTTTTTTATATATTACACTCTGAATACATACATGTTTCCTGTTTATAGTCATTTATATCTAAAAATATATTTAATATATCTTTTGCAGTACTGGTAAAACTCAGGTTTTAAGTAATGTACTCTATAGTATAGTTCGTTTAGTAGAGACATATTTTATTGTTGTTATTGTGGTTTTTATTTAATTCTTTATAGGTTTTCATGTTTATTGTGTCCTGAGCAACATGCTCATTGTTAGTTCTGTGTAAACCGGTGCTTTCTGAATGACTATGACGTCTGTCTAAGGCTAAAGGCTCATTTATGCTTCTTTACGTATGTAACAGCTATGTCCGTTTCCAGCTGTGTCATACGTCTCCACCCTTCATACTTCCACGCAACTCTTATGTTGCCATAGTTAATTCATCCACTAGTGGGCAGTGCTGAGTTCAGAGTTCACTTCCATGTTCTGATGTCACCTTTAGACACCGGTCGGTTGCAGCAATGCTCCGCTATGAACCTCCCAACACGCTCACACAGCTTCCTCCAAAAGCTCTTGCTCTACAGTTCTCGACGTTGTCTTCTTCTTCCTCCTGCTCCTTTTCTTTTTCTCTGGTTTAGTTCCTTTCGCTGGTCGCATGTCAGCTGCACATCAAGTGATGGGCCCCTGAAAACGCATCCAGATGGACGAAAGTGTCCGTCCGCCTGCGTTCGAGCATAAATGGGCCTTAACTTTAAAAGGAAGGTTAAGGAAGTGCTACTGGTTTAATGTAAGCCAACTACAGATGATGCACAGGAATGAGTTAGATTTACAGTGACAGGGCAGATCATATTATTTTATGTGAAATGCTGTTCAGTTCTCCTTTGACTGCTTACAGAGAGGAAAGGATTTAGTATTTTATGGGCAAATAGCTGCTCTGGAGTTTAATTTTTCCTTCAAAATAACAAAATAACAGACCAGAACAAACATTTATCAGCAGGACATAAAGTCAACAATCTTATTCTAATTTAGATAATGGAACATTTAGATGTTTCTGTCAGCGTGTTTACTCAAAAATGTTTATAATGGCTGTTTTTTTTTCTCCCCCTGACAACAACCCGCCTGTGGTGGTGAGATTATTTCTTTATTTTTCTTTCACTGTGTTTCTAGTTCCATCATTTGGATTTGCCGAGGCCGAGGCTGCAGCCACACGGCGACGTAATCAATTGCAGCTACATACTTACTTGGATTTGGTAGCAAATGTTGATGCATTATCTGCAACCCTGAGGTGGCTGACACTTCTGGAGGCGCAGAAAATGGCAACTTATTCATAAAGGGTCGGAAAAAATGTTGAAAAAATTGGATTATTTTAAAGGAAGACTTAATAAAGTAGACAAACATCTGAAAAAGGAACATTCTGCTGGTCTTCCTCCTTTCTGACAAATATTGTGATTTAATTTTTTAAATTCCGGCTCCCATTTAGTGTTTAGAGAGAAATGTATTCTCATCCAGCTGGAAACTCACTACGTCACTGCAGGAATTTCTGAGTCGTATTACGGCTTAAAATGGATCCGACATTCTTTGTAGGTTTTATTAACGTTGACACGTTATCTGAGATCTGAACTTTAAGAAGATTTAAAGCGACTTCACTCAGCAAAACCGTCTTTATTCACTTCATCAGGACATTTCAGAAAGTGGACAGTTTTCTGTGGTTTTTGTCTCAATGTTTGTTATTTATGGAAAATCAGACTGTAATGAGGTTTGAAGATGTGACTTTGTTTGTAGCTGCCACATGATGTTTAAATGACAACAGGAAGTGTGACTGAAGGAGTGGACGCTGTAAAACCACAGGTTTGAAACATGGATTTGTTGGTTTACCACTAAGTGATTCTCAGTTGTGTTTAGAACAAACTTCTGCACCTGCTGACACAACCTCAGAAATGCATGTTAAGCTTTCTCAAGCTGAAATATGGGGGTAACTGGGGGAGTGTAGGTGATGTCACAGGCTCAACGGGTGAAAATGAAAGTTTTGATGCTTGGCGTTGGACAGATTATTGTTGGCTAACAGTCAATCTAACTGCTTGGTTTTTCAGATCCAACTTTCCCGTGTGAATCAAAGGAGTTTAACATGTGTTGCCAACTTGGCACACATGGAGCAAAGAGAACTTCCAGGTCACGTGATTTTACTCAGATGGATAAACCAAAGTCAAATTTTAGCTCTCATTATCCTTGTTTTCCATTTTCATTTGTTATCAGATTTTTAATTTAGGCTCAGGAAACAAAAATTTAAAAAGCGAGTGGTTTTTGGTCGGGTGTATGTTTTGGTCACTGTCCAAGTAGAGTTGGCATCGAGTTGGTAGTCGTATCGACGGTTTTGCGGCTGCATGTCTTGGACACTCGGGTGAAGAAAGGGGCGGAGCTGTCAACTGATCACCACCTGGTGGTGAGTTGGCTCAGATGGTGGGGGAGGAAGCCGGCCAGGCCTGGCAGACCCAAGCGTGTTGTGAGGGTCTGCTGGGAACATCTGGCAGAGTTCCCTGTCAGAAAGAGTTTCAACTCCCACCTACAGCAGAGCTTCAACCATGTCCTGGGTGAGGCGGGGGGCATTGAGTCCGAGTGGGCCGTGTTCTGTGCCTCTGTTGTTAAGACGGCCGACTGGAGTTGTGGCCGTAAGGTCATCANGTGTTCTGTGCCTCTGTTGTTAAGACGGCTGACTGGAGTTGTGGCCGTAAGGTCATTGGTGCCTATCATGGCAGAAATCCCTGAACTCGTTAGTGGACACCACAAGTGAGGGATGCTGTCAA
This sequence comes from Melanotaenia duboulayi, assembly GCA_026261665.1. Taxonomy (NCBI): domain Eukaryota; kingdom Metazoa; phylum Chordata; class Actinopteri; order Atheriniformes; family Melanotaeniidae; genus Melanotaenia; species Melanotaenia duboulayi. The sequence continues at coordinate 2,658,341 of CM047987.1, read as the reverse complement.
GCTGAAAAAGGAAACCTCTGGTACTCCGGAGGTCACTGAGGTGGTTAAAAAGCTCCTCGGTGGCCCAGAGTTCCCTAGGGCTCCAGAAGCTGCAAGGCTGTCTTGGCTGACACATTCTGCAGCATTGAGGACATTGGGGACAGTTCCCCTGGACCGGCATACTGGGGTGGTTGTCTCCCTTTTAAAAAAGTGTGACTGGAAGTTGACTCTGCATCGGTCTGTCATGGTGAAGAAGGAGCTGAGAAAAAACGCAAAGTTCTCGATTTACCGGTCGATCTACGTTCCTACCTTCACCTATGGTCACGAGCTGTGGGTAGTGACCGAAAGAAAAAGATCGCCAATACAAGCGGCTGAAATGAGTTTTCTCCACAGGGTGGCCGGGCTTTTGCTCATAGCTGCAGCTTATTGAGCGTGACGGGATAATTTCATACTGCAGCGTTAGCAACCCTTTTCACAAATGCACATAAACCTGTGGAGCATTTTAAACATTCACAACTAAACAACTATTCATGTTCGGATCTGTAAGACTGGGACCCGAACGGAAGAGATATTCTGGTACCCTTCCCAGTGTTTATTTGTGGAAATGCAAAAATAACAGACAAAGAAAACTTACCGACCTGTTCCGTATGGAGCCGACTCGGTGGAAACCATGTGTATGAAATGTACGATCTTTGACCCAAACCTGTTGCCCACGTAAGTACTGTCCACCGCAGAGCTTCTCTGTGATTCGCCTCCTAAACCACGTCCTGTCTGAAAATATGTCTCTGTTCGTATTTTAGGGATTTCATTTTTTGTTCTGCATACTTTAAAACCAAAATAAAAATTTCCTTTTAAGTTTTTTATTATTGATATTTTGAAACAAAAATGGATTAAATGCTTGTTTTCTGTTTTTCAAGGCCTGGTACACACAAAGATTTTTGGGCTGTTTTTGTCCCGACTTTGCGTCTTCTCGACCTCGGACAGCAAACGCCCGATCATCGTTAGAGTTCCCTGTCCAGTTATCATTTGGTCTGTGGTGTGTTACGAGCCGATTTGTCTTGATAATCCGCTCCAAAACGGGTCGTAGCCGACAGTTGGGAACATTAAACATGTTCAATATTTCAGAGCCGACAACTCGTAGAATCTGATGGAGCGGATGGTGATGTGGTACAGAATGTAGCCAATCAGAGAGCGAGCTGGCTTTGAAACAAGGAAGTAAATAAAGTCCGTCTTCATACCCTCTCCAGTCTGTTATTTATTTATTTTTTTTAGTTCTGGCTTTTTCTGTTAACAATAGTCCCAAGACCACCATCATTCCCTCGTCCTATAAATCCCCTTCCATGCTGGGCGTTCTTCTTCGTTTTTTGACTGTTGTTGCTATGGTTCCTCTTCTACGTTTCGACATTTGTCCGGCTCGGASGACTWGATTGTAGATCTGTTGTGGGATAGCATCGCTATGTGTGTGTTGTTCTGTGATTACATTTTCTGAGCACACCACACACAATACGATCAAAACAGATTGTTTTTTATCTTCACGCGTGAGGTYTCGACCAGATAAGATTAAAAAAAATTGTCATGTGTGTACCAGGCCTAACACTCACCTTTGTACGGATAATCCAATAAGTAAAAGATATCTTGACCAACCTGCCACAATCCTCTTGGCTTATCACAGTTATGCAGCAACAGCGAAGCTAGCCATCACAGCACTGCTGCTAACCTGCTAACGGGACGTTTTACATGACTGCACATAAATTTCCTGTCATTCACCAAATACACTGAGGTGCTAGAGTGTATAATGGAGTACACTCTTCAAACAACACACCAATCTCACAAAACCCAACACCAGTGTTTCCAGTTTTTGTCCAGAGCCAGTTAGACCTCCAGTTGGGATGACTTTGAGAACATGGTGGTTTTTGCTGAAGAATGGTGAGAAAATCTCTGTACATCCATAACATCATGGTTTGGACTGAGTTGCTTCAACTATAGAGTGAAAGCAGGAAACTGTTACAGTCTCACCTGTCAACACCTGTCAGGTGAACATCTGGTGCATAACTATGAAGCACTGGTGCATTCAGGTGGTGTCAGAAATCAATCATCTTCCCCTGTCCAACAGTCAGTGAGTGAACAAGTGGACAATATAAACACAGCTGTGGTGTGAAAGTAGGGCAGGAAGAGAAACTTGAGAAAATGTACAAGTAACAGTTTCTACAGCTAAAAGTGGATAAACAAACTCAAAACTATCCAATATCTCTGGTGTGGAGGTGTAATGTCACACTGATCTATATCAGTCCATTGATTAATGATCTAGTGATTAACTTTGCTTTTGATTTATCTAAAAAATGTAGAACACAGATCACCAACTCCGGACCGCTTGGTCTACCGTCCTGCAGGTTATAGATGTTTCCCCGCTGCAACACACCTGGGTCATCAAGAGGTTGGTGCAGAACTTGACAAAAGGCTGTTGGAGAATCATTTCATTTGAATCAGGCGTGTTACAGCAGGGTAAATGGTCTGTATTTGTGTAGTGCTTCAT
>CM047987.1:2644884-2655745 GCA_026261665.1 Melanotaenia duboulayi | reverse complement strand
GCTGTTGGAGAATCATTTCATTTGAATCATAAACCTGNAGCTGCCATGCAAGGCGCACAACCACGACACCTCGACATGAACCTGACTTGGCCGTGGATTGAACCGGCAGCCCTCAGGCTACAAGACGACCGCTCTACCTTGCTGAGCCACACTGCCCCCAGGAAACACGTAAAATCTGCAGGGCACTGACCCGAGAGGTCAGGAGTTGGTGATCGCTGATATAGAGGGGCAGGAGGAATCGTCTACTGCAGTGGTTCCTGAGCTATTTTCCCGAGCCTGAACCCCCCCCGTGTTGAAACCACGCCTGGTTTTATGCTTTTATCAGCTGCTTCTCACCATAAATGATGCATTCTGACTCTTTTCACTTGATAAAACCAAAGTTAAGGCAATCACCAACGTACAGCCTTGTTTGTTTTTCAGAATAAGGACGAAACTTCTGTACTCATTTTTTCAGACATGTCTCATTAATAAAATGGTGCAAAGTTTGTTTTTTTTTCCTCGGTCCCAAAACATCCAAATGATAAACAACTGAAGCAAATACACCTCATTTCATCTCTGTGGGGGCATGGCCATCATTTAAAAGACTGGCTCTGAGCATTCAAACCCTTTTGGGGGTCCGGGGACCCCATATTGGGAACTACTTACCTAGAACTGTTTTTCTCTATTATAGAATATACATATTTAGTTTCATCATAATTACTGAAATCAAACATTTGTAACAGCCTATCTGTAAGTTGTGACTGAAAACGTTATTTCGTTGTTTAACATCAGTGTCATTGCAACTTGCAAGCATCAAGATTAAAAAAAGATCACACAGAACCATTAGAAGCAACACGAAACCAGACATTTTCCGCATGTTAACAGAGGCCACACTAGCAGTTATATTCAGATCTTTGTAGCCTACTTGTTATTTTCCCAGTCTGACACCAAGGATGCAACATGGTTGAACTAATCAGTGGTGATTAAACTATGACACGATTACAATTAAAGATGGCGACAGTCAGCAGAACGCACACATCAGTCTATGGAGTGTTCCAGAGGTCAAACGGCATGATGCTTTTTCAGAATGACACGCTATCAACACAACATACAACAGGACTCTGGATGTCTAGGTAGGTCTCATCTGGCCTCTGTCCCAGCGGGGCGCCGCCACCGCAAGTCAGGCCATCATGGCCTCCAAGGACAGGGGCCAGACACGAGGAGCCCGACATCACGCCGGACAGACTTAAGTTGAGCAGATGGTGCGTGAAAAATTGTAAATATCAATAATCAAAATATCAGTAATCAAAACTTAATTGTCATGACATCGATCACATTGTCACTGAAACTTCAGCCTCCGAAACAAGAACATTTTTTTCATAAACTGCTCGTGTAAAGTGTGTACAGTAATAAAAACTAACACTTTGTGTTAAAACATCACCTGTAGAAACGGAGCTCGCCTCGGCTCAGTCGCTCCTCTGCCGGCGTTGTGTCAGTTTAGCATACGTTGTCAGATCGGCATGCTCGTAGCGCAAACTGACAGCTGCATCTGTCAAACCAGCAAATACTGTTTTTATCAGCTGTATGACAAATGTCTGCACACGCATCTTTTTACAAAAGCTTGCATTTCAATTAACATTCTGCCCTGAAACTTTGCTAAGTGTCTGGCGGTTTCCTCACCGACGCCACTGCTTTCATTAAATAACTGAATGAAAACTGCATTTTCTGTTCCAAAAGTGTCTTAAGAACTGGAAAAAACAATTTGCTTCCTTTAAATGAAACAGTATTTGCTCAGCGTGTGTCGTCTATCTGCTGAACTGATGTGGAGTTATTTTACAATGCCTGTGCATTAACACAATGTTTGCTATTCTTTGTATGCTGAAATGATGGAAGACCGGGTTGCAGACAGATTCTCTCCTTCATGTGGCTGCGGACCGGGAGGTTTGATGCAAGGACCAAAGAAGGGGGGCAGCTCCCCCACTTTGCCCCCTCCCCCCCGTAGATCCGCCTCTGACCCAAACTGAAAATCAAACATGGACATTTTTAAGAAAAAAACAAGAATTTGATATTTTGGCCGGAAGTGATTGTGATAAACCAGCTGTAATTTTCTCATAATCGTCCCAACTGTCTCAGAGTTTGAATTACTCCTAATTCTGCTGGTAAAACGGCCACTTCTTCAGTTTGGAGCCACACTGAAATGAAATGAGTGTCGATGAGACGCTTCAGCAAACACTGAGCTCTCATTCCTTCTGTTTCACATCGACGGATTTAAGCTAATCCTTATTTTTGCTGACTCGTCACTTTCTCTTGGAGTTATGTTGGATTTCAACGTCAGTCATGAAGGATAAGTTCATGTACATAATGACAGAAAAACAGCAACTGATGAGGATTATAGTTTGTTTTTCGGAGTGTCTCTGATACTTTAATTATCTGTTCCAGTTGGGAATGAAAGCCCAGGATTGTTTTATTGACCTGAACACGAGGTGGAGGTCAGGCTGTCATTTTGATGTAGTTTGGAGCAGTCGGATGGGTAGAAATCTCTTCTTGAGAGATGCAAACTGGTATCCGCCGCTACAGCCGCTGCACAGAGCTTACAGAGCTCCGCAGCTGTGTTTGGAGGTCCTGTTAGGTGGAGACTTTCTCCTCTGCTATTATCTCTTTTTTCTTTATGTTTTTTTTAATCTACAAACCAAGCTAAATGCAGCAAGGTCATTTTTTTTATTGTGACGTTCTGACAACAATCGGACATACTGTCTATTTTTTGTTATTTTTCTTTTAGCATGTTGAGTCAACATGAAGAAGAAGCTTGACAGCTTTACTTCATGGGTTTTCATTTTCAGATCAAACTGCAGCAACTTGTTTTACTGTCATGGTTTCTGGCTGCATGGATTGTGACTTTGCGTCTTTTCTCTGTGCCATACTTTCTCCATGCAGAGGGAACGTCTCCCTCCTCTTCACCCTTTACACCAGGGATCCTCACCCCTGGTCCTCAAGGGCCAATGTCCTGCAGGTTTTACAAGTATTAGCTGATTTGTGCTCGATGTTAAGCGCTGCACCAGTCTTCCGTTGCAACCCAGTACGTCACATGCAGAAATTCTCTGATGATAATGCAACTGTGGCATGTGTCAGAAGTGGTGCAGAGGAGAAATATCGCTGCCTGGTGAGAGATTTTGTTCTTTCTTTTCCTCTTTTCTTTCCTCTTGGCATGTGGCTTCAAAGATCCACTTCAGATATTTTGCAGATTTTCTCAGAGAGGCGCTCCTATCGACAGCTAATCCAGCATCCATCTTGCTTCCTGNTATCGACGGCTAATCCAGCATCCATCTTGATTCCTACCTGTACTGTGAGATCTCTGCAGCCAGTAAAAATCAGTCTTGTCTCTTGATCTGTCCCTTTTCCTCTCTTTCTCCAACAAAGTATTCTTGCGTTTCTTTGCTGAATCAGCCACAGTGCGCGTTTAAAACGGTTTAAAAAAAGCTGCATATTGCAGTTTTGTCAGCCTCAGGATGCTGCTGGGCACCAGTGGTTCCAGTAATGCACATAATAGATGCCACTGTACCATCAAACGAGCCCAGAATGCAGAGTTTTAAGATTACGTAATGCATCTTTACAAGCAAAAAATCTGTGGTATATTTAAATGTGAAGCTGTTCCTGCTTTGTTCATTAGACTAGTCAACAAACCGCAGTGTGTCAGTAAAGATTGGGACCCAATGGATATTCTGGTACCCCTTCCCAGTTTTTGCCTGCGTACCCCCCTAGTTTACTAAAACTCAGATTATTCAGATGGCTATGTGTGCTTCTCATCACATATTCTTTTTTTTTTTTATCAGTGATTCTTTATCTTCATTTTCATAGTGTGTTTATACATAAGAGAACAAAATTTAGCTTCTCGATCAGTGGCTGCATGCAATAGAAAAATCAATAGTATAGTAAACATAACAATAAAATTTGAGCATTATAATAGACTAATAAATAAAAATAAAACAAGATAAAATCAGGAAAAAAAGTTTGTGAGCAAAACTCACAAAAAGTCACAACTTGTCCAGCTGCTAGAGACAGAACCGTGGACAGATTGGCAGAAAGTGGACACACAGACCAAGCGTGGGCTTCAGTCCTAACAGGGATTCAATGGTCAGCAGGACGTTTTCAGGGGGATAATCTGATTGGTTCCTGTCTGTGCCAGGCCAGATCAATCAAGTCTGCAGAGAAGTGATTGAATGAGTTCCAAATGGACACTCAGCTCCGGTGGACTGAGCGTTATCCGTGTCCGTCCAGCCACAGCAAACAATCAGCCCGAGTGGCTAAATAGCAGCTTCAGTGCAGCTCAGTATGGTGAATAATTCAAATCTGTTGATGTGTGTGTTCAGGGGAGGATTGTCTCACTGTTATAATTGCAGTGACTCAGTGATTATTGCTCATATAGATTTTAGGGTCTGTCACACAGAGACAAGCCTTTAGTTGCCAGAGGTAATAAATAATCTGTCTGCAAACTAGAAAATGTTAGGAAGTCACATCTTTCTCACTTCTAATCTACGGCCTTCCACATCTGTGTTGATGGTTGTCGGCTGTAAATCCTACTTACTCCACTTTGGTAAGTTTGCTGTTGCAAAATGCTACTGAGAGGCATTAGGGTGCTCATCCAGACATGACGCTGACATGTTCAGAAGCCATGAGGTAAATAGAAAGCAGCACATGCTGAAAAAGGAGCTTGTTCTTGTCCGTTCTCCAGTAAACCACATACTCTCACCGGTCCACCTGCTCAAACACTTCTTAACCCATATATCTAATCAGCCAATCACATGACAGCAGTCAGTGCATCTAGTCATGTAGACATGGTGAAGAATGAGGAGGAAAGAAGATTTAAGCTGAAATACTGGGTTGCTCCTCACACATCCATCTCTAGGGTCTTAGCCTCATTTATGCTCTACACTAAATACACACCTGCATTCAGATGAAGCCTTTTGTTTGTTTTCTTTGTCCTTTATGTGAACATTTTGGTCTGTTTTCAAAGAGCTTGTGGATCTGTAGCCAAACGTAGCAAAAGGCGGAGTACCACTGGAAACCATGGGGACAGTGTTATGCACACAACCAACAATAGGGACGAAGAAGAAGAAGAAGAAGAAGAAATTGCTTTGAATTTAATGGCTGCACAGACCACTACAGTCCACTGCTCTGCCTTTTTTATGTCTCTTTCTGAGGATGTACATTATCATGATCCTCTTCCCTGTCACTATGTTTGCTATTTTCTGAAAATGACATCAGTCTGATGTCTGACAGGTCATGAGGTCAGAGGAGAATGGGTAGACTGGTTGGAGATGGTAGAAAGACACCAGGAAGTCTAATCAGCACTGGTTTCAACCAAGGTCTGCAGAACATCATCTCTGAACACACAACACGTCCAACCTTGAAGTAGATGGTCTACAGCAGCAGAAGACACACCGGGTGTCTCCTGTCAGCTAAGAACAGGAAACTGAGGCTAAATTCACACACACACACCAACACTGGACAATAGAAGATGGAGAAACGTTGCTGGTCTGATGAGTCTCCATTTCAGCTCCACATTCAGATGCTCGGCTCAGAATCTGCTGGAAACATCATGAAAACATGGATCCATCCTGCCTTGGATCAACGCTTCAGGCTGCTGCTGGTGTCATGGTGGGGGGAGATTTTCTTGGGCCCCTTAGTACCAACGTGGCCTGGTTTAACCAGCATATTTAAGTAAGTTTAAGTAAAGGTAACTTGTTAATGATCTCTCAGAAAGGGTTAACTTGGTATCTGAATGTAACCAGTAAACCTGAATACAGCATGATGTAACCGGCTAGCTGCCACTGTTAGCCATTAGCTGTTATCTTTCGCTGTTTTTCTTGTTGGTTTTGATGTCAAACTTGTTTCCCTCATGGTGGCTGGCAGCAGCCGAAAGGATGCACTGAATTTCAAAACATTTCTCTTAAAGAATTTAACGTCCCTGGAGTGTTAATGGACACAGGTTTATGTAAAATTCAATAAAACTATTGATTGTGAATAAAATCTGCCTGGAGGAAAGTTGTGATGATCTGCAGCCGTCTATCTGCCCGTCTCCCGCTCAGTCTGAGGCTGATATTCGTCTCTCTCTATGTTCTCCTGTCTGTCGGTCTGTCACATTGTGCTGAATAATTCACTACTGCCCTTGAGGGAGCTGTCAATCACATTTTCTGTGTATGTGTTTGTGAAGTGTTCTGGCATTTCCTGCAAGATGCCCATGCATCTCCCTCTGTCACCCGTGCTCTCATGCTCTGCTTTTCCTAGCCTAGTTGGTTGATGAGCTGTGAGACGGGTTTGGTGCAGGGACTGGATGGAAGGGAGCTTTGAAAAGTCTGAAGCGTACCTGTCCTATCCCCTCCACATCGTATGAAGACATCTTTGTAAAAGTTTTGTGCTGCATGCAGGACGTGTGCACATGCTCAGTTAGAACGGCTGCTGTGATGCATGTCATTAGCCTGTGCCCTGCAGCTATGTGTGTTTGCACACACACATTGAAGAATGTGACTGTATATTAAATGAATGCAAACACAAATGTTTGCACACGTTGCTCAAGTATAATTCTGGCTCTGCAACCAGCAAACACGGCACCACTTTAAAACCCGAAACCTGCTCCCATTACGTTGTCAGATTCTGACGTTCCAGCAGCAGCTGGATCAGATGCAGTTGAATTTAAAGCAGCAGCTTACATGTCGTCCTATTGTTCATTCACTGGGTTATTTTCGACTTGTTAGCTCTCACCTCATATAGGAACATTGTTACCGATCCAGCTTGTACTGATAGCAGACATGTGAAGGTATTTTAAGCCGGGTTAGATATCTAAAACCTCCTGCAAATGCTGGGACTAGCTCCAGGTCCGGTTCTAATATGTATATCCTAAATGAAAACCTTAGTTGAAGGCCGAACTGCAGCTGGCCTGTTATATCAAAACTGGACAAACCCAAAAATAATGAATCATTTCTCTTCTATTCAAACTCTTTTAACCGTATCATTTATAATTCCTTTGAAAATTCGCAGCAGTATAGAAAAAATAAATAAAACCTTCATTTAAAAAAAGATTTATGGAGCAGTACTTTTAGTTAAAAGATCACTGGCTGTTTTGTAATGACTCACATTGATTAAGGTGCTCGTCATCTGACAGGAGTCCGGGACACACAGCGCTGCCCCCACTGTCTTACCATCACCTTCAGCTCTTCTGTAGTTGAGCTTTTCTATTTGGATGCCATGTAATCCAAAGAGAACGAAAACATTCTAAACAACGGTGGATCCGTACATAAACATGGAAATACAGTAAAATCCTTTCTGTAAATATCGAGGGGTAAATCTCTGGCTCTGATTAGCCGATTCGTGTGATTGACCCTCATTATAATCATGTGATCAAATAGAATTACCCTGATGTCACCATGTTTACATCCATCTTACCAATCATCAGCAGTAAGGAAGGAATGTCTGTGATGCAGAATGATTGACACCTGTCCTCGTCCAATCAAATCCGTGTAACCGGGTAGAAAACTGTCATTTTGGACAGGAGCTTGCGAAGGACACTGGGAAATGTAGTTTTATTCCAGTTTGGAGGCCAGACAGCAAAGGTAGGACAGAATTTTTCCCATTTTTCCAATGGGAAGCATATTTTTGCTTCCGGTTCAGTGAATCGTAGCTGGAGCGGGATGAAACTTACAGTATAGGAATCTGTGAGATGTGTGCTTTCACTAGAGAAATCGTTCATGCCGTAAAGTGAACAGATCCATTATTTGTGTTTACATCTTTTTGTAGAATTTGTTTACCTGCTCTTTTAATTGTTTGCTCTCTTAACCAAGTTTGATGATAATAGAGAGGATTTTAATGAGCTTTTAGGTGAGATTCTGGACTTTCAGTGGATATCATACGTGTCTATATTTACACAACAGACCTGATGTTACACCCGGTGAAACTTGCCTTTGTGGGTTAAGACGTGAGGTTTTCTCAGGGCAGTAACTCACCACCAGCCCAGAGCAGTTCACCTCTTCCAAACAGGAAAACATGGCCTCAGTCTGCAGGGAGACAGTATAATAAGACTTTATCATGTTCATAACTCACATGTGGACCAGATCTTTTCATGGCTAAGACAGACAGGATCTGGTTTGAGTCAGAGCTTCCTTTCAGACTGAGCTGTGTGGTGCTTCAGTGATTGCAGCGCAGCCTCTGAATCTCATCACACCCTTGGCCTCGTGTCAAGATGCCTCTTGACCAGCTCAGTGACCCCTGCCAAGTATCATCTGCATGAGGCCTACATACTCCACCACTTGTGCTCAGCAGCCTCTCAAAGTGCACTTTACACCAGCCAACAGAATAAGCATTAGTTATTTAGGTAATTATGAGATGTAATGTAATTCGTCCTATCAGCCCAGATTAAAGCATCATGACCATTCAGGAAACCATTCAGCCTCTTTCTCCAGATTTATTTAAAACCGAGATGTCATAATGAAGCAGCACAGACTCAACATGCTAATATCCACCATTTTAGCCTTTTCTCGCCAGCTTTACACCAACCAAACCCGAAGATGTAGATGGTTGGATTATCACCTGATTCTGGCCTTCTTTACATTAAGCTGTCAGCCTGTAAGATGACAGAGTTCTCAGATTCCTGCACCAGCTCCCTGCTTGCTCCCAGCTCAGAGCTACTATAACGACCCAGTTTCTCCTCAGGGATCAAAGAAGTTCAACTTGCTTTGCAGCCTTTTGCTCCACATTGGCTCTCAGTCAGAGTATATTTAATTTGGCCTTTGAGCTCGGTATCTGCGGGTTTACTGCGAGACAAAATGTGCTGGATGTGTGTTATCTGGTAGAGACTGGAGGACTTGACAGTCTGAGTCAGACTGCTGTAAAAAGCCCCATCAGCTCTGTGACAATTTCTCCTGATTGGCTCCTAAACTTTATGACAGTTCCAAATCTGGTCCTGGAGGTCCAGTTCCCTTCATGTCTCCCTCCCTTACACACCTGTCCACGATTTATTATCAGTACAGTTTATGGGATGTTTGGCTGGTGTCAGTTGCACGATACTTATATACATATACATATACATATACATATACATATACATATACATATACATATACATATACTTACTGTGCTTGACTTAGTTCATAACGGATCCAGACTGTATATATAAATCTGATGTATGAGTCATCACGTGTGACGGGTACTGTTTTTATCTTCTGTTTTTGGGAACATGGGACGGGGCTCATCTCTCGCTCGGAACAGATTACACCTCTTAATGCTGCATCAGCTGAAGGGTCGAGGCTATTTAAATGGGAAAGTTAGCATTTTGTTTTTATTCCCATTAAGTTTTAATGATCAGTACTTGCTCAGGTCGGGGGTGGAACTGAAATCAAGATCAAGGTTTTCCTTCACCAGGATTTTGTTTTTATAAATTTGCTTGTATAGTTAATATAAATTGGGATTAATTAGGCTTTGTTTTAAATGGATTATTATCTAATCAAAGCAAGGTGATAATACATGAATGATACATAACGAGCACCCAATTGTATTAGAAAATCTAACCAATAGTAATCAGTCACTCTAAAGATCAGCATCATCTGAAGGGCAGCTAAATTCTGTGGTGCCTTCAGATCAGCCATGGCCTCAAAACAAAGTGACCGGGATTTTATTCCAGGATTTACCAGTTTCAACTTCCATGTTGTCATGGTTTCAGAGGCTAGCAATGTTAGCCGGTGATAGATCAACAGAGGGAGACATCCAGATAGATACGTATGCAAATTGATAGACGTTTTAATCTGGGACAATACATGGACTCAGGCCTACGTGGGGTTTGTTGGTTTATCTATGTGTGTGCGCTTCAGTGATGCATGTTATTAGTGTGTACCCTGCAGGTATACACACACACACACACACTCACACTATTTTTTTNGTACCCTGCAGGTATACACACACACACACTCACACACTCACACTTTTTTTTTCCCCCTTCATTCGTACAAACACATTCAGACACGTTCTCCTTTAACTTTATGTTGAAAGCCCAGAGGAAGAGTTGCATCGCTGTGGATTCTACTTTTCTCTCTCTGAGCTCCCGACTCACACACTCCCTGATCTGTCTCTCTGGATTCTCCTCTGTGAGTGGATGTGTGTGAGGGTGGATGGGGTGTGTACTGGAGAGAAAAATCCTCCAAACGTGAGGACCTAAAGTCGGGATTCAGGGTGGCAGCAGCAGTTTATTTATCTAATAATTTGTTGTACCTTAGGGGACGTCATCCATTTTATGCTTTAATTTTTTAATTTTTTTATTTTNTGTTGTACCTTAGGGGACGTCATCCATTTAATGCTTTAATTTTTTTATTTTTTTATTTTAAAAGGGTATTTTTTTTTTTTTGTGAAGTAATAAAAACATATAAGGAAAAAAAAACTTTCTTTTTTTTTTTTGACTGTACCAACTAGAGATTTTTCTTCTTTCTTCATCTTTGAGCGGGGGGGTTGTGTGGTGTACTTTAGTCCGGTTAAAATTATGCAGGAATTCAGACAGCAGAGCAATGATAAGAGCTATTTAGAGTAGAGAAGCAGAAGAGTGATTTCCACCACTACAAACAACTCAGACCTTTTAGAGTAAAGTTTAAAATGCATCCCAGTATTTTGTCTTTTTCCTTTGGCACTATTTTCTCGACATTGGAGCATCTGTGTTGGTCTGCGTCATTGCAGGAGCCATGACTGGTCATCATATCCTGCTCTAGAGCTCGGTGGTATGACCTAGTGATATATTTTGATATTTAAAAGATTTTCTTTCATTCATGACCAGGTGTTGGCCACATTTTCCACTGACTGAGAAAAGAATTACTGCAGTAGCATGGCTAAGAATAATACAGATAATACA
>CM047987.1:2585148-2596637 GCA_026261665.1 Melanotaenia duboulayi | reverse complement strand
TTGTCCTGTACATGAAATGTGCTGTACACTCCCTTAACTTAAATCAGACAACACACAATACAAACTATCATGATAGATAATAATAAGAAGAAGACGAATAGAGAAAACATTTTCCTAATTTAACAAGCAAACATAAAATAGAAATTGTTTCTTTATTCCAGCTGTAATCTTGGCTAAACCCCCCAAAAACCTGCATCTGTCCATGAGAAAAGATAGTTGAAGCAGAAAGGACTGACTTAAGATTCCGAGTCAGGCTGCATCTCTTGCTCTGCTTAAATTAAATGCTTCTTCAAGTGATCTATGGCTAATTTAAGACAAGCCGGCCTGATTAACACACATGAATGTTTAATGTGTTAAACTGCGCTCTCAACGCACGCGGCAGGTCTGAGAGTTGCATGTGCAGGCTAATGATCCTTTCAGTTCAAACTGGTTCAGGTCTGTCTAAATGCACAAGGAGGCCGATTTCCCCAGATTACAGCTCTGCTAATTTCACTGTGATTAATCCCAATGTACAGTTTATGTTCTGTAAATACATGTTATCTGCTAACACTTCATTTAAGAGCTAAAAGGGATGAGGGAATGTTGGAGCTAGTAAGTAGAAAAATGTCTGTTTTCTACTGTAGCATAGTTTGAGGTGCTGTCATGGGTCCAAGTTATGGACCAAAATTTGTAGTTTAATCCAGCAGGGTTGTAGGATTTTGTTGGTGTAAAGGCGTAAACATAAATATGATTGTTCAGCTACCTGGAGTCCACTGAGGTCAGCAGCAGCATTTTCCAGGTCCCTTGGACTCTGTTAAATCTTAGCAGGTTGTTATTGTGGTCAGCTGTTATCGAACAAATGACAGATACAGGCATCCCCGCTTGTCAGCAGGCTGAACACAGCACCGAACAATCCTTTGGTGTATCGCACGAGCTATCCGGTTCCCCGATGAACGATGCCAGTGCTTGGTCTGAAACAGGATAGGTCTGGATTTACTCCATCAGACTCTATGAAGACATGACGTCGACTCAACAAGTTATGGACGGATTTTGATTAAATTTTAAGGAACTCGCCGAAATGCAATAATGGAACAAGTAATTAGCTTTTGGTGGTGATCCGGATCAACACCTGGATCCACTAGAACCACCAGAGGGGGTCACTTTGGCACTGTGTTGATGCAGTATTAAAAAAAAATAAAAGAAAAGGTGCCGTTTACAGAGGCTAAATTCTTTCCCTTAAATTTTTTCTATCATTCAGAAGTAGCCTGTTGGATTATTTTGGGCTTGTATTACACATAGAAATACTTACTAGCTTACAACATTCAGTAATTTCTCACTGGCTGCACTGGGCGCTGGGACAGCAAGAGCATTCCTCACGATAAGACCCAGGTTTGGAAAAACTACTGCAGGACATCACAATAAAGGTGACCCCTGCACCAGTAAAACACTGGTCATGTCCACAAAAAAGAAGAAAGAGAAGAAGTAGAAAGATTTAAAAAAAAATCCTATTCTGAGCCGCAACTAGTGAAATTACATCCGTCACTTTTACCTGATAAACAGAGTTTTTACAGGTTACCCGTCAGATACCCAAGCTGAAACATAACGTATCATTTCATACCGTGTTGATCGTATCTTAACGCCTCACTTCTGCTTGTCTGTAGTACAAAGTGTGTGAGGCTGAGATTTTATGCAAATGGAGAACAAATATAAACATGCAGAGCAAAAGACAAACACCAAACAGTTCTGTGTTGAACCCCTTTAAGAAAACAATTAAAACCGAGGTCCAGTGCAAACTCTGCAGCTCAAGCATAACATCAGTTTATGTCAACTATCAGAGAGAGAAGCATCCGGGTGGCAGTTGTTCAGCAGATCCCGTTCATTCCAGTCTGTTGTTGTTTCTTTGATTTGTTGAGCCTGATTTTACTAAATCAAAGTTTTCTTATATAGTTTTTTAGTTGATTCTCTCCTTTTTGTTCTGCCCTTTATCCTCATTTTATGATTCTATTTATTCCTTCTTTTCCCTTCCTCTCCCTTATCCTCTGCCTCTCCAGGCCTCTCGGCTTCAGCCTCCCTGGTTTCGCTGGCCTGGATGATTGCCTCCTACCAGAAGGTTCTCCGGGACTCCCGTGACGACAAGCTGCCCATGTCCTACAAGGCTGTGATCGCCCAGATGCTGTGGCACTTCTTCACCATCGGGGCAAGGACTGTGGCTTTTGCCCTCTTCGCCTCCGTCTTCCAGCTCTACTTCGGCATTTTCATCGTCAGCCACTGGTGCGCCATAAGTGACCAAATATTCTACTAAAGAAAGCTTAACAGTTCCTCATCTAACAAAATTTTCCAGTTTTACTATACTTGTTAGTCATATTGTTTGTCTTTTAGGTGTGTGATGACCTTCTGGATTATCCAGGGTGAGACGGACTTCTGCATGTCCAAGTGGGAGGAGATCATCTACAACATGGTCGTGGGCATCATCTACATCTTCTGCTGGTTCAATGTCAAGGAGGGCCCCAGCCGCTTCCGTATGACACTCTACTACTCTGTTACGCTGGCCGAGAACGTGGCCCTGACCGCCGCCTGGTACACCTACCGCGGCCCACAAACCACCGACTCCTCCGCCCTGGTGGTGGTGTGCCTGGTGGCCTGCAGCTTTGCCCTAGGAACCTTCTTTATGTTGGTGTACTACTGCTGGCTGCACCCAGACGGGCCTGTTCTAGGCTCCCAGTGGGGAGGGTGTGTGGATGAGGGTGTGGTGGGTGCAGGAGGGGTGGTGGGGGTGATCGATGCTTGCCTTACTCCATCCCAAGGGTCCCAAACAGACATGGTCATCACCAGTCCTCCAAGGACTCTACCCAGGACTAAAGACACTGGTGATCCAGTTCCTGGGGAGCGGGACAAGGAGAAAGACAGAGATAGCTGCCTACCTGTCTTCCAGGTGCGCCCCTCCCCTTCCTCCTCTCCCGCACTGCTTCACAGGACCTCCTCTTCATCTCGTGCACAGGAGGGCCCTGTAATTAGGATCGACCTCCCCAGAAAGCGCTACCCAGCCTGGGACGCACATTTTATCGACCGCCGCCTCCGCAAGACCATCCTGCTTCTGGAAACCACGTCAGCGGTCAGCCCCCGGATACAGTATAGGAGCAGCATGATGGGCAGCAAAGAGGTGTTCGAATATGAAACGACTGTTTGAGCCAGCAGGGGCTCTTAAACTTCGAGGTGCAGTCTGGGACCAGGACTCAGACTGGGATCAGTCCTAACCCCAGGACGACCAACACTGAAAGAAGCATGAGAAGAAGAAGACACAAGGTGTCGAGAAGTGCTTTTTTTTCTTTTTTTTTTTAAGAAGAGAGGTTGTCTGCACTTGATTGTAAAATGTGAAGCGCAATCTGGGACCAAAGCTGTTTGGGAGTGAGTAGCCAGAATGAGATGTGGAGAGATAATGGAGTAATTCTGAACTGGGATCAGCTCCATTTAATTTGTAATAGCTTGGAGGTGAGAAATGTAATCTCCCACCTGGATGTGTTAGACGTAGTTTTCATCCTGGATGTTAGTACAACCAAGAGGACTTTAAAGAAATGAAGTTTGAGATAACAGAGAAACAGTTTGCTGCATGAACTTCAGTCTCAGACCCCCAGAGACTCAATAGAGACTTACAGGATGTTTGAGAAACTGGTTGCTAGAGTGTGCATGAGACATGCAATCAGTGTGGTCTGTAGCAAAATTAGACAGTGACAGAAAATGGGGAGTCACTCCCCAACGTACACCTTGCTTAAGCGATTTGACATCTGTTGCCAAGACAACTCTTGAAATAGTAGATATCTTACTTTGCAACCAAAGTAAGCCAAGGTTTAACCAAGACAACACAGACATTTTTACCTCTAATCACCATTTTCTTTCAACTTGGTGTTTTTCATATTTACAGAAACAGACACAGAAGAAGGAATTCATTTGTTGCAGGTGTAAGTGATGAAGGGTGATAGTTTTCTATTTTCTATCCCATCATTCTTCTAAAAGGTTGCGTCTCCCTCACAAACATTTCCTCATTGTGCTCTGAGCATTCTGTCACTAGTGTCTAAAGAGATGCAGTCTTGTGCTTTGCTCCAATCTCTTTAGACCCTGAAAATCCATCTGATGCTCAGAACTCAGAGTAGTTCCAGATGGTTGATGAAAAGTATGAAATGTTGGCCTAACAAACAAGTGATATCCATCACCCATCCGTACGTGTTACAGAAGCAGCCATAGCACAAGTCTTACCGTGTCTGCCTCAGCTGCACCGTCACCCCCACCCTGCGACAGGACTGGCTTAGACAACTCAATCAGGACTCTACGTAAGGATACGCGCGAGCTATTTCTGCAGTGGCTACCACCATATGACGTCCTATAACTCACTGCAAACAGGCCTGTGATGTACAGTTCAATAAATACAGATGTCAGATACTGTATAAGCTGTTATAATAAGCTGTAGGTAGGGGATGAATGCTTTCTGAGAGAAGAAGATTCATTTGCTCGAAAGAGTATAAATGTCATCCAGAGTTTCATCCACTTTCTTTCTTTCTTTCATTATATGTAGGGTATGGTGGACGGCGTGTTACGCTATCAACATGTTTTCCAGGGTTTGGAGGTAGAAAGAAAAAAGTGTGTTTAAAACAATAAGTGAGAATAAGAAATATTTTAAAAATGCTCAGAGCCACAAAGTATTGCAATGTTTTACAAGCTAGTTATTTGCAATAGACGTACGATACAGATACAATGGTCATGCTGCCTTCAGATGTCTGCAGGCCTGCAGTGTGAAGTTTCTGTCTCCCTGT
Organism: Melanotaenia duboulayi; assembly: GCA_026261665.1. NCBI lineage: Eukaryota > Metazoa > Chordata > Actinopteri > Atheriniformes > Melanotaeniidae > Melanotaenia > Melanotaenia duboulayi. The sequence goes on along the minus strand of CM047987.1, from coordinate 2,591,853 downwards.
CCTAGTATTGAGGGTAAAAACATAAACACTGTCTGGGCCATAGACAGTACATCATAGGTGCATATAGCCACCAAATTTAAAATGTAAAGCTAATGAGGAAGTGCCTTAATGTGCAATAACTCAGACAAGTAGAAAGTCAATGGGAGCTGTCTCACAAGACATTTCTGGCTCCATCAGACTGCCAGAGCTTTAGCTTCTTTCATAAAGTTGTAACTAAAAATCTTTCCAAAAGTCTCATCGCTGATCAGTTCGCTGGTGGTGTGTCTGAAAATTATTCTGGAATAAATATGGGTGGTAGGGTAGGTATTTTTGTCCAAACAGGCTTTATGTATCACCCTTCCCAGATCGCAAAAAATGTTTGGTCCAAATTTGATACCAAATGTACATTTTTTTTCGGCTCAAACTTGGCCTTGACTTACAACGTTGACTAATATGAGTCTAGCAGCCAAAACAAAACACAAGACCACCACATGTGGACCACAAGAAAATTTCCACAAGAAAGGCTTCCCGTATTAGGACCATTTCTGGCCCACAAAATACTTGCCGTAATCCACAACCAGACCAACAACTGACATCTGGACCACATGTGGGCCACAGGAGACTTGTCATATTCCAAGCCAGGCTGGCAACTGACATCTGATCCGCTTCTAGCCCACACAATACTTGTCAGTGCCACAACTGAGCCTTAAGTGCCAAAAGTAGCCCAGATTCAGCCTAAACATGTCTGCTGTCTGGGTTGTTGTCCAGTTACGGTCAGCTTCAGACCCCAAAAAGTGGAAAATGGGGACAACCTTATCCCCAGTTCCATGCCTTAGAACTGCAGTTCACGGACCCGTCGGTGATGTCACGGTGGCTATATCCATCTGTAAGTTACAGTCTGTGGTTCACGCATTTCTATGGTGTTTTAAACTGTTATCCTTCCTCCGAACACATAGTATCGGAAACGTTGGGTCTTTTTTCCAACAGACTCTGCCATACTCCAGCAGCCACAGCTGACTTTTTCATTCTTGCTACAGATGATGTTCTTGCTAAGAATTATTACTGGATGCACACAACTAGGGTAAACCATGGTTTGATGTCATCATATTGTAATAAGCTTTCTTCATAAATGTACATTTTCATAATTTGTAAATTCATGCTGACTCAAGTCAATAGGTTTTGATATGGACTTGTGGATTCTGGATGATTTTATTGGGTTTTTCGGCCTTGGTTGTGTTTCAGCAGCATATCAGCAGCGTGATAATAAGGTTAGTTTAACTGGGATAAAAGTGCTAAAGTAACACTCGAGCAGTTTTGCTCTTCGAGCCATGTACACATTTTTATGCCTCTGCTCAAAAGTATTGAAATAAGGTATATATCTGCAACCACAAGGTTGCAGATATATACTTTTATATACTTTTGGAGAAGAATAAATGAAGATGGCACATAGCTGTAGCTCTAAACTCCTATCAGATCTACAAAGGTAAACTCTAAAAAAGTAAATATGAATAATATTAAGCTCCATTTCCACCAACGAGTTCAGGTCGGTACACAACTTTTTTGCATTTCTAGGGGCAAAACCTGGGAAGGCTACCAGAATATCCAACCTTTCTTTGGACCCTTTAGTTGGGGTCCAGGTCTTACCTATTCAACCCTAAAGGGTGGAATTTGACACACTGCAATCTGTTGATTGGTGGATTCTTAATGCAACTTGGCACCCAGAACAAAGCAGCAACAGCTCCATGTTTAAATATACGATGGATTTTCTGTTGTTTAAAGCCACATGACCAGAAAAAAGAACCAAAACTCCTGGATGTCCACCACTCACCTCCTTTGTTTCTAGGTCACCTTCTTATTCATTATAATTTAAGGAAGTTAAAGTACGACTTTATGCTATTGCGTAGCTGACACCTCTATCTGGCTTATCCCTACCTACCAGGTAAGGGTACAGTTGGCTGAGGAAATGCAACAGAGATCAGGGTTTACCGAACTAAACCGTCCCGTTCAAGCTGGTCTTCGTGGTGGAAACAGGTCTTTGGAAAGGTTTTCGTACAGATAGTTCACATAAGGTCTCATAAATGGACATTTTGGCACAGTTTGGGGTAATCTGTTCACAAAGTCCTCCAGCTGGGGAACCTCAAGTTTTAAATGTAAAAGGGCCAGTTAAAAAAAGTGCACCTCAATCCTATGGAGAATCTGTAGCATGACTTTACTTTGGCTGGATCCACCCTCATCTTCTGGTCTTGGTTGAAAAGCTGTAATCCCCTTTGAATTTTGAACAAATATCTGACTTCCAAGCTGACTGACGAAGCCAACTGCTTCATTTTGGAGCCTGGTGCTGCCAAACAAACCAGGTCGAGCACTCGCACCCCATAGATGCTTTCCTTTAGCCCCGGAAAACCAGTCAGTTATTCACATTAAATGTTTTCCTGCAGTTCCAGGGTGAGAATAATTAATCTGAGAACTGATAAAAGGTAAAAATGTACCTGCTGCTGTAAAGCTTAATCAGAATTGTGTGAGCTAGCTTAGCGGGGTTGATTGTTGTTTGTGTGTGCTGCAATGCTAGTTTAAACCAGGTTTGGTTCATTCATTTACTGAGTATTGACATCATCAACAGACTGGTGAGTCTGTTGATGATGTCAATACTCAGTAACTACTCAGTAAAGATATAAATAAGCTGATCAAATTAAACAGAAAGCCATTAGCACCTTCAGTTGATTAGCTTAGTGGAGCTAATCAGGACGAAACTTCAGAGGTTAAAGTTTAAAAAGCAGCAGGTCCCAGGAGAGAATGAATCTAAAAGGAAGAACAAAGACAAACTTACATTGCATCAAAGATTATTTCTGTCCTCTCTCATGTTTCACAGCAGATGTCTCCTCTGTCTCTGAAGATCTTCTCAAAGACATTTTCTTTTCCTTTTTAAAGCCTTTATGGTTAGATGGTGTATTAAAGGTGGACTGATTAGTGAAAAAGTGGCTTTCTTTATGTCCCATAAACACTTTAAAGCAACATGATGAATTCCTGTAAAATGTTTTCATATTAATAGCAAAGCAGTTCATTTTTGATGGGATAAGTAGGAGCTTAAAACCACCATAGAAGAAGACGGTACACAAGTATTTACCTGTAGGGCAGTCTTCGCTGTACACAAGGTCTCTGGGTCCACTCACAGATTAAAACATGTTTATATTTGGAAGAATTTTGGCAACTGACGGCCACCGTATGGACATCAGTAATTCTTACACACTATCATTAAATCTTAAATTTTGATTTGATTTGATTTAAATCTGATGGCCATGAAGGTCACTCCAGGTTGTTCCAGCATTTTATTATTTCTTTTTCTTTAACCAGGCTTTGTTTGACTTGGAAGTGTGACTTCTTGCTGGAAAGTCTAATGATCACCAAGTTTTCATTTGTCTACAGAAGGTGTCAAACTTTAAAATGACCTGCCGTTTTTGAGAATCCATGATGCCACGTACATGATCGACGCTGCAGAAAAAGATGCAAACATCCACATGATCCACTTTGAGGCTTGATTGTGGGGAAGGTATTATTCTGGTTATAAGTCTTCTCTTTTGCTTGACACACAGCTGCAGTTTGGTTTCATCAGTCCAAAGATCTGCCTCCCACAACTCTACATTTCTTCTGGATAATTTTAGTCAACTTTTCTTAAAAGAAGGATCATTATAGAGGTTTGATTCTTTTCAACTCCACTTTAAGCCAAAGAACCTGTCAGGTTTAAAAACTATTTGATACAGCATAACTGTATTAAAATATACTCATACGCAAATACTGGCATTTGAAGTAACTTCTTTTCCCGTCTTTACCCCAGACGTCAGTAATTCTTACACATTTTACCTTTAAACAAGATTATGTTAAAAGTCCGAGAAAACGTAGAAATATTCGGGTGGTCACTGGTTGTGTTTGATTGACAAGAGCACAAAAATCTTCATGTAATGGCACAAAAAACCCAAATTATTCAACTGAGCTCAAAGATGTTGATTGCAGCTGGTCTGAAAACTAACCTGACAGAAAATGAGGCAACCTGTAGACCCAAATCCCCTTTAGGGTAGGGCCTAGTGGTTGATTTGGGAAGGGTTGTTTTTGTTGTTGTTGCTTTTGTCAGAAAATAGATGAGAGTTTTCTCCTGCAGCTGCATAGTCTGCACAAAAACATCCATTTGTGTGTTGAGTCAAGCGTGCTGCTGTCCATACATCACTACACATGCTGCTGTTTCGTGATGTTTTCATTTGCATCTTGTGGATGTGTTAATCTGTTAGCTGAAAATGACAACGGCCAGTGCTTCGGAAGCCGCGGAGTGTCCGTCCTGCCCACTAGTTTGCATTGTTAAAAGCAGNGTGTCCGTCCTGCCCACTAGTTTGCATTGCAACTATAAAAGTGCTCTGAGCTGCTGTGTCATCTTAACGTGACATGCATTTGTGGAATAGAAAATTCAGGAATGCTAATTAAAAACAAAATAGAAAAAAGGAGCTGAAAATGATACAGTTTCATGATGTGGACGGCGTTATGTCCAGGCTGAACTTATGAATGTTGGTGGCATTCACAGAGATGTTAATGGTGCTGCATACAGTGACTCTTCATCACATGTCAAGCGTGATAGGCTAATGTATAGATGATGCATACAAAAAAAAAAACAAAAAAAAAACACCCAATCAAGGGCCAAGGAAGATTTAGCTTTCTCTGATTGGGTGATGAACCATTTCTTTGTTGTTGAGATTAAATAACAGTAAATAGTGGTGCGCTAATTATACACAGACAAAACATGTTCAAAAGTAAATAATGGATTTAAAAACTCAAATGATCTTTGGTTAATTAATGCAAGTATTTATGTTTATTTATTTTTGTATTTGTTCTCTATCTATTTATGTATTGTTTACTCACTCAGTGGCCATGTCTTTGGTATGACTCTTATATTAAGATGTAAAAAGTGAAAATAGATTTTTTTTAACTCATTCTATATGTCTGTATATATATATCAGAGTGATGCTATTCTAGGATGTGAGCGTGTACAAGTACGTGTGCATTGGTATGTAAGTATGTAGTGTATGTATGTACTGTAAGGGTGTGCTCTTGGGTTTGTTTTGTTTGTTTTTATAATGCTGCTTTAACATCCTCTGAGTGAATGAGCAGAAAAATAAATCAGTGGTGAAAATATCTATGATGATGTTACAAAAAAAGAACTCAACAAGCTGTGCTGATTACTGTAGATGGGAATAATACTGTAGTAAAAATGGCTGAAAGCCATTGAAATAAACTTGAGTGTTGTGTTTGTCTTCTTTAATAGCATGCATGACACGTATTACCCAGGTACTTGTAACTTTTATTCAGAATTATAATGGAACTCACAATAATATACAAGCATTATTATTATTACAGTTTAATTTCATCAGTTTAATAGTTATTTTTTCTTCTTCTTCTTCTTTTTTTTTTTTTCCTTGTCCTGTCCAGCATCAGGATGGTCTGGCTGCTGCGTTGTGCTTTTCCAAAAGGAGCTTTATGGTTTTAGGGCTCCTGTATTATTCATTGTTTTTAAATTTGTCTATTGCTTAATTTACATATTAATGCTGGACCTGACAAGAGGGGTGGGGGCAAAAGAAAGGAGAGAGTAAGAAAAGAGTAAAAGAGAGTGAAGAGAAGAAAAAGGGGGACGATAATCGAACAGATAGAAAGCAACAGCATCAGCTGTTCAATCTAAACAGAAAGAACCAGCTGCTACACCTGGAAGGAAACAGAAACCACCTGCAACTGCTGCAAGAAAATAAAGCAAGTTAGTGGAAGTTGGGGCAAAATATCAGGAATGAAAAGTGATCAGGGCAAATGCGACCTGTGCAAAGATCAGAGGCAAACCAGGTCACCCCCAAGACCCAGGAGACCAGCCTCAGAGCATGAATCCCAGCCAGCTCACCACAGAGATGACCATGCATGAAGACGGCAGAGGAAGACCCCAGCCAGAGGTCCCAGGCAGCCAGGGACAACAGCCACCAGCCTGGCCCAGTCTAGTCCGGCCCTGCCGGGCCTGAGCCACCCAGAGGACGACAGAACTCACGGCCCAGGCTTCTATGAGCCTGAAAGCCACCAGCCCAATGCCCAGGATGACCAGGTCAGCAACCTGGGAATATAGCCAGATTTTTTTCTTTTGATGGGATGAAAGACCATCCTCTTTCTGAGGATGAAGCAGCCTGTAGCTGAAGGAGCTTCTGAGAACCCCCACAGTTTTATGTAGAGGGTGGGGTGTGTTGTCCAGGATTGATGTCAGCTTAGGTAGCATCCTCCTTTTCTACTTTCTCAGAGTCCAGGGGAGCATCCAGGAAGTAGCTGGTCCTCCTGACCAGCTTGCTCAGTGTGTTCCTGTCCCTCTCAGTGCTCCCACAAACCCACCAGACCTCTGCATTAAACCCTGCAGAGACCACCATAGAGCCGTGGAAAGTCCTCAGCAGTGTCCTGCACACACGCAAGGACCTCAGCCTCCACAATAGAAAGTTACTTGGAAATTACTTTTAAACCCTCCCTGATTGTTGCTTCTCTAAGATCACTGCTGATGTCTTTCCTCCCTGGGATCGTGTTAACACACACCTGCATGCTGCAAGGCAGAAACAGGCTAAACTACTTTTAGAGGGGTAACAACCGATGATGATCAGTTAACAAAGTTAAGTGACCAGCAGCATCTGGCTGCTGCTAACCATCCTAATTTCTAATGAAAGCAGTGAG
>CM047987.1:2424348-2437500 GCA_026261665.1 Melanotaenia duboulayi | reverse complement strand
CTTTATTAGTACACATCTCATACTGTACACTTTAACACTGTTGTTACTCTTCTAGCTTCTGTCAGGCGTAAATAGTACTTTTTACTTGTACTATTCTAATCTTTTAACAACAATGATTGTCACCAGTAAAATTTTGTTGTAATTTCCTCTTTATCTTAAAATAAAAATACCTTAAAACACTAAATACCTCCTCGGGTACAGAGATTCAAAGTGTGGCATGATAAATTTTCGGATATTTTAAATAGTATTTGTGTGAAATTTATTTACACATTTTATGATGGAGACCTTTTTCTTTGTTTCTCGTTTCCACCCCCAGTTTACCGGATTTAAAGGTACCTGTGCTTTGTGGGCTGAGCCTGTGTATGCAGCTGCATGTAGGTTGTATTTGTGTTTTTTGTTTCAGTGTGAGTGTGTTGCCTGTTCAGCTCAGTCAGATACAGGTATTGATAGGTTTCTCTCTGTTGGCAGGTTCTCCACATTCCTCTGACTTACATGGTAAAAATCTTGAGCAGCAGCACGTTGTGTGCTTAGCTGAAAGCTGTCTCCTCTAACCCTGGAACATGTCAGAGCAGCTGCAAACATTTCTACAATGCATGAGATTTCTGAACTTGCTTGTCTGTGATGGTGGACGTGACCAGCTGCAAAGCTCAGTACCAACGCTGCCGTGCATCCACTCAGGCTCCTGATGAGCTTTAACAAAGCCTTGCTGTTGTTTCTTCAGCCCTCATCCTGCAGCTGGACTGTTGTGTTTTTATCTTGGAACAGTTAGAATATGAAGTGGTTTTTATGCATTAGCTTGTTGCTGTAAGACGTGTGATGTCCACACCGTCAGCGTCCGAGCTTCCATTTAACTGGAAGTTTATGTGGCGTTTTCTTCTCAGAACATCCCAGCAGGGACATAATCTCCCTTTATTCTACATTTAATGCCCCAGAATCAGAGATGAATCATCTTTCTAATGGAAAAATGCCTCGACCTAACAAACTATCCTGATCTATGATCAGTGACCGTCAGTGGAGCTCCGTTTCCACCAGACGGGACGAAGCTTTTTCTGTTTCCACTGGGATGTCGCAGTGTTATGACATCACACTGCTGACGCATCTATCGCTATCTGGCCGCCTACCAGGTCAGGGTATGGTTCCGTACAGACCTGCACACCCTGGTGGGAACACGGCTTTAGCCTCATTCCTACACGGGGTTCAGCTCGGGACAGGATGGTTTGTTTCATCATCACGTCTGAGGATCGTCCTGCCCGAGGACCTCAGAGCGACACCTGAATTTATCTTATTTTTTATTTTGTGTGTGAGAAACTATAACCAGGTGTGTTTTTAAATTGCATTCATAATGTAACACAGTGCTGCTTTTTGCATGAAGAGTGCTTTATAAATTCATCTGGTTGGATGCTTCAAACATTGGTGGACTACCAGGAGTCATACAGGAAGTGCGCCTGGCTGCTGTAAACACGTCTCATGTTGTAGCCTAAACTCCAGACTGTCCTTCGCCTCCAGCCCACATGATGATGCATCCAGGAGCAAAGCAGCAGTTTGGGGCCTGGAATCTGGTTTTGTGTTGGGTGATTATCTTTTCATTCCAAACCGTTTCTCTGTGATGTTTTAAGGTACGACACTGGTAAAGACAACTACATCGACCTGATGGAGCTGAAACTGATGATGGAGAAGCTCGGAGCTCCTCAGACCCACGTCGGCTTGAAAAACATGATCAAGGAGGTGGACGAGGACTTGGACAACAAGCTGAGCTTCAGAGAGGTGAGAACTTGCTGGAATGGGTGACAGGAAGTGTTCCTCTCTGAGTCCAGGTGTCAGGTTTTCCTGTCCCCCACAGTTCCTGCTGATCTTCAGGAAGGCGGCAGCTGGAGATCTGGCGGAGGACAGTGGACTCTGCGTCCTGGCTCGGCTCTCTGAAATAGATGTCTCCACAGAAGGAGTCAAAGGAGCAAAGACCTTCTTTGAAGCTAAAGTAAGTTGATCCCAAACTTTTCAGTTTATGTTGGATAAAAGTCAAGAAGCCAACTTTACTGTCGTAGAGATGGAGACTCACTCAATGTCCTCTTCACCTCCACCTGCTTCTTAACGCAAATATCCAGTCGGCCAATCACATCTCCAATAACCGCTGATGTGCTGCAGGTTTAGTGGTGCAGCAGTGAAAAGGGTCCCCCCTCAAACGCTTTCCAGCTGCACCACGTTCCCAACGTTTAACCATTTTAAACCGGAGTTTGCCGTTATTACTACAATCAATATGATTATAGAAACGAGCCCAGTTCTGCAGTAAAGCAGCATTTAAAAGCTTCTTAAAGACAAGATTTCTCTTCTAAAAACCAAAGTAGTAAAGCCTGATTTTATCATAGTCACACAGGACCACAGATAAAATAAATGAGTTGTCTTGATGTTTGATCCATAATTTCACTCACTGAATCAATGTAGAAATCCCTTTAGAGTTAAACCGACCCTTCGTAAAGCAAGTAAATCCAGCTTTTCTTTCCAGCAGTGCAGACAGGCTGGCTGGAATCAGCTCCGGCTGATGTGTCCTCACCTAACAGCTGTGCTTCCTGTTGGACAGGTCCAGGCCATCAGCGAGTCCAACCGGTTTGAGGCGGAGATCCGTCAGGAGCAGGAGGCCAAGAAGAAGCAGGCCGAGGAGCAGAAACAAAGACGAGCAGCTTTCAAAGAGCTGCAGTCGGCCTTCAAGTAGCCTCCTCGTCTTCGCTCTACGAATGCTGTCCGTCTTCTGACCCGGTTCGCTCCAGATTCGCTCCAAGTCTGACACATTTAGGTCCAAATCGTCAGTCGTGCTGCGTTGGTAGAGCAGAAGACGTCTTCGCTTAGTCCCTGTTCAGCCTTCAGACCGTGTAGCTAGCTGCTAGCGTTAGCCTCCAGGACGTCAACGCGGAGCGGTTAGCGATCAGACGTGCCAACAATCCCTTACACACCTGATTCATACGTTAATCTTCCACTGCTTCACCTTTTCTTCTTCATACGAATGATTCATGCAATTTTCAAGCTTCAGGATCAAATCAGTATTATTTAGTTTGCTCCTTTCATGTTTATCACTGTATTAATGCCAGAAGAAGAGGAGTAACTCTTCTTCTTTACAGACTTATCGAACCAGCCTTGAATAACTAACCGTAGTATTTATGGAGGTCCTGAGATCCAGCTCAGGTTGGAGCTGGTGTTTTACTTCAGCCAGGTACAGCTTCATGTTTTAGCCAAGAGATTTGCACAATTTGCACCTACTTGGTTATTGGAGTGTTTTTTAATCCAGAAATAATCAAGTGAGTCGTTAGAAATTAGTTGTTAATCCTGATGATAGATGGACAATCAGATGAATTACTATGCTCATTTTTTAAAAAATACTAATCTTTTACAAAAAAAAGACATAAACATTAGAGATAGGATGAGGTTCAGTTTGTTGATGACATGATGATGTGAGGACGATGGGTCAGCTTTGATCCTCTCCTAATCTGCATTTCAAAGTGTCCTTGGACGAGACCGAACCCTGACCAGCGAGGGTTGAGTGTGTCTCGGTAGTCCTACTGCAGCCCTTCAGACGGTGATAAAATCCATCTGCAGCTCTGGACCGTAGAGCAGAGGCGGAAATGTTTTTAAAAGGGAGCAACCACTTATTTCCTAAGTTTTTTAATAAGGGAACAACAAATCTATTAAAACTGCTTGTTTGTATATGAGGAAAAATAAAACCTAACATATTTTAATGGACGTGGCGTTGCACTGTGATGAAACTACTACATTAGCTTTGTTTTTAACATTCTGCTGTCCAGATGTGAGATTGCGATCAGCTGAACTATTAATTCTGTGAAAGTGAAAGACTTTGCTGTAGAGTGTTTCCGTTATTGATCCTGTGCTATAAACATCCTGCAGCTGGTTTATTTTTATGTTCCATCATAAGACAAACACAGCGTCATGTTTTAGAAGCAGTTAGATGTACATAAAAGGGCTTTAACTAAAAGTCTGATCATGCTACGATGTCTGCGGTCGCTGGGTTACCATGCGATGGTTGTCAGATTCAGGATCCAGCGATCAATACGAGACAATCAAACATCAATCACAGTTATTCCTAAAGGGTTTCTACCATGCTTCTTACAGATGTTTACTGCATTAATGTTTTAGGGATATCTTCCATTTGCATCGACACCTTCGGGTCCATTGATCGCCCGTTACACACAATAACTCTTGGTTATCTCTCTTCATGCTTTTCAGGGTCGTCATCTTAGCAAAAATCTGATATAAGTTTTTTTTAATGAAACCAGATTCTACTCAGGACAGTTTTCTTGTTAAATGTTTGTTAGAAGCCACTTTAAAATGTGTCTGATATCATTTAAGCTCTTACTCTACTGAAATGCTCTGTCCATGTATGCAAACACATTGAGTCAAATGTTTGATTAATAAAATTATGACTGAAAATCATGAATCCTTACAAGTTTTTATTTAATTCTGAATCTAATTTCGAATCACAGATTTCATGTTTAGAAAGTTACTGATAGTGATGATTCTGAGACCTTTTGCATCCCTTCATGACAGTCTGAGCTCAGTCTTCTGCCCCCTGGTGGACATCTTTTGCACTACAATCATTTTGACATCACAGTAATAAACAGTAAATTTACAAAAAAAAAAAATTACATTTTGCTAAAGGGCTAAATAAAGACTTGAGATTAANAATTTTTACATTTTGTTAAAGGGCTAAATAAAGACTTGAGATTAAAAATGTAATTTTCTCCCCATTTTTACTTGGGTTGGGGTTTAAAGGGTTAAATCGTCCTCTTGTGTCCATCTGAACCGTGAACACTCAGGGCCACTTTCAGGGCTCTCAAATGACACGACTCTCAGTAGTATCACTGTCTTTCTGCTCCAAGCGATGGCTAATGTTTTCAGACCGCCTCTCATGAAGGACCAGCACAACACAGGTAGGAAAAGCCTGGTTCATGTCAGTACAAAGAACTAAATGAGGGGAAGGATTTCAGCCGACAGGAGAATGATCAAAGATGCACAGTTTCTATGTGATGTTTGTAGCTTTAGATTTTGCATTTAATGGGTTGTGATACAACATCAGTCCTTGTAATATTGGATATTTCTCCATGTTATTGAGTTTGAAAGTAATTCTCCTTTTCAAATTAAATAAACCAAATATAGCAAACTGTTCAAAGTCATGCAAACTATAGGTTTGAGCTTTAAATTAAGAGGTGAACGTTTCTTAATTTTCCTTGGTTTATTACAGGTTCCTAAGTCTAATATTAGTAGAAATAATAATCATTTAAGATTTAGTTCATTGTTTTTATGGTGTGGACCAAAATGATTTAACCCTTTACTGCTGTAACTGAAACAGTTTCTGAGACCTTTTGCATCACTTTATGGTAAAACTTCTGATACCAGTCTTCTGCCCCCTGGTGGACACCTTTTGCACTACAATCATTTTGACATCGCATGTGATAAACAGTTTTCACTTGGTTTGGGCTTGAAAGGGTTAAATTAGAGGCTGTGGCTCAGGAGGAAGAACGGTCATTTACTAACCAGAAGGTTGGTGGATTGATTCCTGTCTTCCCCAGACTAGATGCTGAAGTGTCCTTGGGCAAGACACTGACCCCCCACATTGCCTCAGATGTATCAGTGTGTAAATGTGTGTCATGGTTTGAGAGGGCTAGAAATGAGCTATATAAGTATGTTCAAGTCCATTTAAACATTGAAGTGTTCATATTTTCTACTTTATTTATTTTTAAGGGATTTAAAATATAAAACATAATTATGCGCAGAGTTAGCCTAGCAGCTACGATGCAGCAGTTGTCCTAGTTTGTTATTGCACACAAACTTCCTGAATGCAACCTCAACGTTTTGTAACCTCAAGAGAAAACAAATTTTTCTCATGACAAGTCACAGCAGGCGGATATCTTGAGAAAACAAAAGGCCGATTTCTCCAGATAACGAGACAAACGAACTTGTTGCGTGAAAACGAGCGTTGTGATCTTGAGATAATTAAAAATGCATCATGTGGTTAATTTACTTCTTATCTAATCATCGTGAAGTTAGATTTGTTGGGCATGTATATAAATGTATATTTACCACACACAGCTACATCATGTCATTTTGTGCATTCATACATCGATAAACTCAATTATATGACCACGTATGCATCTACACACACAGCTTTTAAGAAAGTGGCCACCATGAATCCAGATTATTCTAGAAGAGTAGGACTTAGAAGTAGATGATGTTTGCTTTGAGGAGAAATTCTGCCTAAACCCAGCTGAGGCGTCCTGTAGCATCTTAGATGTGCTGGCTTTATTTGGCTGTTATCAGTCTTAAGCTCAATTTCCTGAATTAGCTGCTTTCTCACACAAATTTAAAGGAGTTTGGACCCACAAATCACCACCATATATACATCTAAATGTACATAATCCTTCCTCATGCTTTATGCATGATGAAAGGAGGCATTTTAGACTTTTTTGGGCAGTTTTGACAGTTTCTGTTTATTGTTGCTCAACTGCACTGCAAGTCTTTTGTGTACACTCCCACACACTGATGGCATCAATTATGCAGATCTAGCTATCTGTTTCCACACTGCTGTATCTGTGTCTGCTCTGCTCTCTGAAATCACTATTCCCCTGAAATCAGTTTGACTCACCGTGCCCTTACTTCCCCTCCTCCAGCCACTCATCATGCAGCCGGAGCTGGGGCTTCACTCTAGGTCACCAGGTACCTCCGTTCGTCCTTTGATGAGTCTTTGATTCCAGCCACATCTCCTTCATTCAGGCTTTCCTTTCATAGGATTCAGTCTGTTTGACTTGTTTGTTTTTGGTCGTTTTTCCTGACAGATAATGGAGTCAAAGCTGAAACATCTGTAGGTGACTTGAACCCCATTCGGGCCTCCAGGACTCACAACGAGCTTCACAAAGAACTGCTACTGGCTCACAAAAAGTGCGTACTTTACAAACACAAAAGATCCTCCTGAAATATGAACGAGTGCATTCTAAGACTTTACTTCAAATATTTGCTCTTTCTAAATTTAGAGCATGAAATAAGAGCAATCAAGCTGTTTTATACTGTTTATAATGGCTGGCAAAATTTTCCCTTTTTTTATTTTTTTGCTTTACAAACTGTAATTTAGATGGTTTTAAGTGTTTTTTGTTGTTTTTTTTGTAAACAAAAATTGTCCAAATTGGTAAAATGTAATGCAATTTTTTTTAAGAAAACAAATTGGTACGTATTCACCCCTACAACCTCTAGCAAACCCCAAATTCAGTTCAATTAATTTGACTACAAGGGGCTATTTAAAAGTGGCAGCATGGAGGCAAAACTTAAAAACAAAAAAAAATGAAACAATAAAATAAATTAAAGCTAATGTCAATGGTCATAAAATCCACACACACACACACACACACAGAGTGTTAAATGAGCTTTGGTCCTACCAGCTACTTCCAGAAGTCGTATAATGAGGTGAATAACGTTCGTTTGTGTAAAGTCTGGCTGTTTTCCCACCATGACCGTCCGGGGGACAGTCCAGGTTCGATAGTGTGGAGAATAAAAAAATGGTGCACCTGTCTTTTGGCTTGGTTTGCTTCCATACTGAACTTTACCGAAGTGGACCAAACTATCTGGACTACGGCATGCAATTACAGCACCTGCTCACTAGGGGGCATATTCCCCAAAACAATCACTGACCAAGAAGACAGATGAAGAAAATCCAGCTCATTGATCGGCCAGGACCAAAAAATCACTTTTTCACCACAGTAGAGCAACAGTAAGTTTATTCAGTCTGGTTCCTGGTTTTACTTTGGTGTTCAGACCTGATCCGGTTTTCACCAGAATGTGTCCAGTACGAGCAGCAGGAGAGGCAGCCAGATATCTGTCATGTTCATCTACATCACTTTCTGTCTTCAGTTCACTGGATGCTTTGTCTGCTTTCACACTGCAAGTGAACCGCACCAGGATGTGCTTGCAAATGAAATGAGACACCTGGTTTTAAAGTGGATCAGAGTTTGCTTCTTTGGTCCACACCAGAGTACAAATGAGCATTCACACTGCACCAAATGAACTGGTCTATCTGTGGAAGTGGATCAGGTTCGTTTAAAGCAGACCAAAGAGCACCAGTGTAAAGCCCTGTTTCCACCAGGGAGCCCGGCCAGGGATGATGAAGTTTGGTACGATAAACCCTGATCTTGTTTGTGTCTCTATAGCCAACTGTACCCTGACCTGGTAGGCAGCATGTCACCAGGTGGCGATAGATGCATCAGCCACACAATAGCAACCCCTTCCTTAAATAATGACCAAGAGTGCAACCCAGAACCAAAGGAGGAGAATGGTGGACATCCAAGAGTTTGTCTTCTTTTTTCTTCTTATGTGGCTTTTAAAAACAATAAATCCTCCGTATATTTAAACTTGGATGCTTTGCTCTGCTGAACCACACAGGAAGTGATGATTCTTTCCACCAATCAACAGATTGCAGTATGTCAAGTTCCAGCCTTTAAGGTCGGATCAATAAGACTGAGGTCTCAAAGGATGGGTCACAAAATAAGTCGAACATTTGAGTTGGATATTCTCCGGACCAGGCCTAAGAGTCACATGATTCAAGTACATATACGCCTGAAAGGCCCCAGAGTCTGAAACACCCTGAAGACCAAGTAGCTCCCCTTTATCTGAACGAAGTTGTGGACAAATACAGATCCATGTTGGGAAAACTGAAAATATATAAATATCAAAAACTGAAAATGCACCATTAAGGAGGAAGATATTTGTCAGAGAGCCAACAATGAGACCAAAGGTAACTCTCAAGGATCTGAAAGCTGTCCAGCAGACTGATGGTTCTGTCTACATGACCTTGATAAGCAGGGCAACCTACAGAGCTGGACTTTATGGAAGAATGTCCAGAAAACGGCAGCGTTTATAGAAAAGCTCAACATCAAACATGTGGAAGAAGATCCACTGCTTATATGAGACTAAAGTTTAACTTTTGGATCATAAAAACAATATTAGATGCAAACCCAACACCTCTCATCCCTCCAAGAACACCATCCCCACAGTGAAGCATGGTGGTGGCAGCATCATGCTGTGGGGCAGTTTTTCATCAGCAGGGAAACTGGTCAGAACTGAGGGAATGATGGATGGAGCTATATGCAGGGAAACTGATGAGGGGACCTGTTTCTGAGGCTGGTGTGGACGTTCATCTACCAGCAGGACGATGCCCCTCAGCATCCTGCAAAGATGACCCCAATTCAACGGAGATTCGGTTTAATTCTATTCAAATAAAATGTTCTGGCAGGGAAAAAGGAGAACGAATCCTTTCACAAGCCACTGCTTTCTGAGTCGCTCTCTCTCCTCCCTCATTCTTCTGTAATATAGTTCTCATCAACAATACATGAGTGAGTTCCCTGCAATGAAACACCCTCTCTCCATGCCCTCTGGTCCACTGGCAGCATGAACTAATGTAAAGTGATCTGTGTAAGCAGAGGGCTGACTGCAGGACTGAGCTCTACTATTGGCTGGTCACCGCACACAGTGAAAGCAACGTGTCTTTATTTTTCTACGTTTGTTGCTTCCTAATCTGACCTGACGGTTACCATTCACAGCTTCAGTCTACCCTGAGATTACAGTTTCTACTAGTTTCATCCATTATGTCAGGGAAGGCAGCTCATTTAGAAAAATGTAGTCATTATATAATACCTGTAGTACGAATGTTTATGAATGGAGTTTCAACAGCTCTTTCCTAATTAAAGTAAAGTCAATTCCCAAAGCATGTCAAGTCCAAATTAGTACATGAGACGCTGTGACAGTTGATTAAACACAATCACTTTCTCACCCTCGAAATGAGCCACTAAAGCATTACAATTATCATTTTATTCCTGAGCTTAATCAGTCAGTTAAATGAAACACAATCTGTTCTTTTAAATGTAAAGAATACTCCATTCTTTCTAAATTGTGTCTTATAAATTATGCCGGTATTGATGATTGACATATGTTTGAAGTTTGGACACATTTTACCATTTGATTCAATGGGAAAGTACGTTTAAAATAAATGTCCCTGTCAGAAATACAGAGTTCAGTTCAGAAAGTCAGTGTTGTGCTACTGTAAGGGTTAAATGCTTAGGATACAAAGTTGTCTTCTTTTCTTATCCGACTGATGTTCAGTGAGACAAACAACCCTGAAATGATCTCTTCTCCCACATCTAATCTCCTGTCTGACCATCGAGCTAAGGGCCTGACAAGCTGTGATATCCAGTGTAGACAGGCTGTTCCAAACACACTGGACCAGGGGGGTTGAGAGGACTAACATGTCGGGAGTTAAACCAGTGGGCTGCTGTTCCTGCATGATAGCGGTGATGGGGGTTCTTATCGGCCACTAAGTGGTGATTGTGATGCTAAGGTTGCGCTGTTCTGTCAACATGTGGTGGCTCAACACCTCGTTAAAGAATGGATGTGGGCTTGACTTGTTCATCTTCACTAATTCCAGCTCTTCCTCTTCTGTTGGTGAAGGGGTCTGGTGCTGAGCAGCAGGTCCGAACTTCAGCAGGTGCTGGAGAGGAGGAAAAGGGTGCAGAGCAGTCAGCACGAGGAGGGGCCGAGCAGGACTCCTTTGGAGGACATGCTGCTCAGACGACAGCAGAAACAACTTGAGGTAATAAAGAGTTTTTTCTATCATTTTGGCATGACTGGTCAGCATGAGCAGGTCTCAGTGTTAAACTGGTGGTTTTAATGTTGTGGTTTATTTGTCCAGTGCAGGACAGTGTAATACTTCCCTTGTCTAGAGAAACAAAGTCTGAGATCTGACCACCTTCAAAACATCTTAGAGAGAAATCATCCCTTTTTTAGTCATACTTAACAGCAAACACTCTGCAAGCTGGAGAAAAGTTGACCTGGTTGCCATTTGGGGCAATAAAGAACTGTTTGTAATAAAAGAAAATCCTTTTGGTGATGATTAGATGTTTAAGGGCAGTAAACATCTAAACTGTGATAATATTAAAAAAAAAATTCTCACCATCTCTACAAGCATTACTGAGCGTTTGTTTGGTTGTAGATGAAGAAGGAGCAAGATGAGGAGACACGAGGAGAAGCCCAGCTGCTGGAGTTCTTTAGAGTCCGACAGAACCTGAGAAAGATCCACCCAGTCATCCCGGACAAGGCTGCAAACTCTGCTGTAGATTAGTACAGCCAATGTGTAAAATACTGGAAAACAACACTTCATGCACACCTTTTTAAAGGAAAACACTGAGTAACAGATGCTTATGTATGGAGAAAAAGTTAGAGTCAATAATGTCTACAAATCTATAAACCATTTTACAAGTAACTTTGGATTTTTGCAAATGTGTGTTCGAATCCACACACAAATATCAACACATAAAATAACTTCACACACGCAGTGTAAACTACACGAACTTGGGTATTTTACACACAGATTTTTTTTTTTTTTACCTTCAACCTCACGAATGTGATCATTTTCATGCTAAAAAAAGTTCTGGTGCAAATAGTTAAATGCGTGTTCAGGCACCTCCTGAGGATCAGATTTCATTTGTGCACAGATCAACTGAGTTCGTGTGGAGTTTTGAGACTTTTAACCTCACACATACATGGGGCGGAGCTAGAGGGGTGTCCAGGATAGGGGTTGCCCACCTATGAAATCTGATTGGACACCCTAGGTGCCATCTAAGGTCACTGACAGGACATTGGAGGAGGAGACCTGCATGGATCACCAGTATCTCTACACCAGTTTGAAGTGAATTATAAAATAGTTTCCTAAATATTCATCCCTTAAAAACATTGACATGGTTACGTGTTTCTAGAAGAGATTGTTTTCCCCTTACAGGTACAACTACTCATGTAATGTAAGGTTGATGTTAGCTTGAAGCTACGTAGCAGTCCTAATCTAGTTATATGCTAGTACTAGATTAGTTTTAAGCTAATGTGGGGAAACCAGGTCATATTTAGATTTTTAGTGAGTGTATTTAGGGACTCAATTTATCAAGATGCTCAAAGAGAGCCTCAGTATCTATGTTACTTAGTGCTGACTAAGCTAGCGCTACATGATCCGGTTTCATTTAAACAGGACGCTTGTATAAAGGTATATGTAAAAGATTATAAAACAATTAAACCAGAATAGAAATGATTAAACAAATATTTTGTTTAAAATAATCATAAGTACATAATTAAACAAGTAAAACAGATAAAAATAATAGAAATACTAAAATACTTGAGAATAAAATTAAACAAGAAGAGTAAATGACTAATTAATTTAATTAAAAACACATTAAATTAAAAGGCCAGGTTAAAATATGAGTCTGGAGCCTTAAAACCCTTCAACATGAAATCTTTAAATGTTCTCGTTCCACAGAAAAACATGTTGGAAATGCATAACAGTGATGGACACCTTCCTGCACCACATATGGCCACATTACATGAGCATTGTAAATATTGCTACTATTATTGATCCATAGATTTTCTGAGTGTATATCATATAAGCATATGATGAAAAATCTGTGAGGAATAAGCGCTGGTTTCTTCCCCCTCCCTTTGGAAAAGACTCTGTTTTTGTATATTCCTTTAGTTTTCTTTTCNATGAGGAATAAGCGCTGGTTTCTTCCCACTCCCTTTGGACAAAGACTCTATTTTTGTATATTCCTTTAGTTTTCTTTTCCTGTTTTCAATTTGTCTTTTTGTTAAAATAAATACTTTAATTTAAAAAAACTGAAACTGTTAATATAGCTCTGATGATTATTGAGTCTAACTTCTCTCCATACTTCTGGAAACGTTTCTGCTTCATGAGGAAGTTTCTTGTGCAGCTCAAACACTGGCTGTATTTTTGCTGAACATTGTTTTGTGATCATTATGACTTCTCAGTTTTAGTCATGTATTTATTACCTGATGTAAATTATTTCTTTGTTTATGGATGTTTTGTATGAAATTGTATGAAAAAGACGGGAAACCCTGAGCAAATAACAGGTTTAGTCTGAAGTTGTGAAAATACACACACATTTCAAAGAAAATGTCAGATGTTCATGTTGTGTTAATAAAACGTGAATTCACTTCTTCTCGGGGAGCTGGGACTCATATTTTTAGAAAGGGGTGCTGGCAATCCATTGGTCAGAGTTGATGATTGACATCTTGATTCATCAATGAGTCAGAAGATTTATATATATATAT
>CM047987.1:2282380-2301847 GCA_026261665.1 Melanotaenia duboulayi | reverse complement strand
ATGACCTGGGCTGCCATCTTCTGGTTTTCTTTTAGGTGGAGGTAACATTTACATGTTCCACTGTGTTCCAGGTGAATTTTGACACAGTAACATAAATGGTGATTCTGACACGTTTGTAGTATCACACAGGTCTCAGGTTTCTGTAGAGACCAGTTAATAGACACAACCCTGGTAGTTGTGAAGACGGACGTTTTGTTTTGGTTATGTATGTTGGACTCTGAAAACTACCCCATGACCTGCGAACATTTTGATGGTGTGAATAAAAGTGTGTGGTCGGCTTCATGTTGGAGACTCACCTCTGTTCCTGGGCGGCGATGTGTACGGAGTCCATGAGGCGGCGCAGAGCTTCAGAGATCTGCTTGGCCCTCACCGTGTGCTGCTCAAATTTGGTCTTAACCGCAGACTGAGAGATGCACTCCTAAACACAGCAGACATAAATAATATAGAAAGGGGAAAAAGAGCGAGGCCTACGTTAGAATACATTTTATTTATTCTTATAAAAGGAAGACTAAATTTTTCTGTGTGTGCTAAAAAAGATGTGTGGGCAGAGAAGAGAAGGAACCAACCAGATGGTTAACACTGCTGGAGGAAGCATTTAATATGAACACAGATGCTTATGAAAGGCACTGAGGGGATGACTGAGGTGTCTCAGAGACCAACCACATAGAAATAACCTGCCAGCCTCAAGTAGCCTCACCATCCACCTGTTCAACTGCTCGTTAACACATATCTAATCAGCCAATCACAAGGCAGCAACTTAGTCACATCGACGTGGTGAAGACGATTTACAGGAGTTTAAACTGAGCATCAGGATGAGGGATTAAAGGAATTTAAGTGACTCTACACGTGGCACGGCCTTTTCTCATCTCATCGTTCTCTCAAGTCTTGGCTTTCAGGAGAAAAAATATTGTTATTGAAACAAACACACAACAGAAACTATTTCCATGTTTCCACTTTTTCCTCATTTCCAGTTCTTCCTGCTACTATTTACCTGCTATCCTCACTAAACCAACTCCAGCTCAGCTGCTTTGTGGCGCCACCGTGCATCAGAAACGTCTTCTTGGCTTTATTCCAGCCATAGAGGAGCATTATTTTTCTTCTTTTCACACACACATACAACTTTCTGCTCACTGGTTGATCTTTGGCTGCTCCTGATTGGACGTTACCGTCAATCTAAGCTCTCTGATTGGTGGAAGGTCTGACAGGAAGTGGCTTCATCATCATTTTGCACCATGTTTGGTTTTAGTCATGCTGAACTACACAAGATTTAAATGTGTGGCCAACTGAGGTTTTTATACCACTCCTTCCAAAGTTTTCCCACTTCCTATGTTCCGTTTGTTGAGCTGTGTGGGGAATCTTTTGTGACAACGAACCAGCGTTATTCCTCCAGACCAGTGTGTGATCTGCATCATTGCGTGGAGTGTGTGTATAAAAGTAAAATGCATTGTAAGAAGGTTAAAAGCAGGATTTAAGAGCTGGCCATCACTGCGTAACAGACTAACCTCAAATCGCCTCTCAAAGTTTTGGAATTCAAACATCCGGGCTTGAAATCCCTCTGCGAGAGCGCCGCCTGAAACGGACAAATAACATTTCTGTTAATATGGATTCATCCTTCTTTTCATGGTAATAAACCCTCCTGCTGACAGGAGGCTGAAAAGTGAAGTCATCACTTCATACTTAACCATGTGAAATGGTTAAAAGTGCTTTCTTACATGAAATAAAACACATATGAAACACAAGCAATAAAATCTGTCTGGTGGGAAATTATTTTACTGGATAAGAAGAAAAAACAACTGTTCCTTCCTAGTAAGTAAAAAGCAAAGCAGATCAACATTAACAGTCATTTAACTGTAAGAAATCTAATCATTTATTTTCATTTCATCTCAGTACGTGACCATCTTGTTTTAACCAGCAGCTGGTAGTAATTTGTTACTTCCACCACAAGGTGGCAGCAGTTTACCAAACTGTTCCCCACCCGCCCGGTTCAACAGAAAACTTGACTTTTGCTCAGCTGTGGTCCGAACTGTGTGTCGCTGTGAGATTAAATACTATAAAGAAAATATAAGAAACATACAGAATTAAAGAAACCATCAGAAAGTCTTTCAGTGTGCAACAAGAAAACAAAAAAATGTCCAGTTTAAATTCAACTCCAGGGTCAAATTTACAGACAATAAAAAAGCTGATGCTACACTGATTTTACACCGCGGATGCTGGACATTAAAGTAGAATCACGTGGTGGTAATTCCTTTCATTTACCACATTTAGTGCTCAACTCACGGTTCAGATACTACTTTTAGGGTTTTTTGTGTCAGTTTAAGTTCAGTCAAATTGAAGGTTATAGTGGCAGAAAGTTAAAAGGTTGAACAAGCTAATCAGGAAGGCTAGCTCTGTTCTGGGAGGCCATCTCCACCCAGATCAGGTAGTAGAACAGAGGAGGATGGTGGCTAAACTGTCCTCAATGCTGGAGTCGTGGATTTCCACGCCATGCGGGACCCACTGAGCAGCTGGTTTAGCGACAGGCTGCTGTAGGTGGAGGTTTAGCAGGTCCGTCCTACCTGCTACTGTCAGCTACGCTCCGCATCCAGCACAACTATCTGGAAATATCCCTCTTACTGTGCGTACGTTTCCTTTTTTTATTCTTTTGACCTTTGCAGTGTGTTTTCTTCTGCCATCTTATTTAATTATTATTTAATGATTCTCTTTGCTGCTGGATTTCCCCAAGTGGGACTAATAAAGAATCTTATCCAAAAAGCTGACTTTCTAAACATCCTGTGAGTAGTGGATCATAAGTCTGCCATGACGAGCGAAGCAGCATGAGCAGTGGCAGGTTTGATGGAATTAATGGCGTTTATAGTCCCATCAGGGTCCAACCGGTCCAACCTGACAGCATTCGGACTGCTGCCTGGTGCAGGAAAACAGACTGGTGACAGAAAAAGTGGGAGAAACTTAGAAAAACTACAACATGCTTTCAGTATTTGGTTCCAGCCGAGTCAAACCGGTTAGCTCAGGTTTGTTTATATAACACATTTCCATCATGCTGCACGAAGTGCTTTACAAACTACAGCACGCCTAAAATAAAATAAAGTGAAGAATAACATAGCAATAAATCAAAACAATTAAAAACAACTAGGACAACGACGACTCGGACAGGTAAAAAAGAAAAATGTTTAGTTCAAATCTTCAACGTTCCAGTGAGATTTTCCAGAGTCTGGGACCTGCCACAGAAAGGCTCCATCACCTCCAGACTTAAATCTGGTCCTTGGGCTGGATAACATCCGCTGGGAGCTGCATCTCAAGCTGGAGCATGGATAACAGGAAGGAACAGCGCTTTATAAACAAAAAGCAGGGTTTTAATTTGGATGGTGTAAGAAACAGGAAGTCGATGTAGAGAAGCCAAAGCTGGTGTTATCTGCTCGCTCCGTCTGGTACCAGTCAGCAGACCAGCAGCTGCATTCTGGACCAGCTGGAGACGACTGATCCAAGCAGGAATACAGAGATGCAGCAGCCAGAACGGATTAGCTGGAAGGTGTGGCTTCACCTTAGCTAGCTACAACGGCGCTCACCCGCCTACACCGTCTAAAGGAACATGAAGGAACACGTAGAGGTTTTACAGCCTTACAGTAAGAAAATAAAGGGCCCAGAGCATCGTCAACACCCCGACTAACAGCTACCAAAAATGAGCATTTCTGCTTTGTTTTCATTTTAGGAAATTTAAGGACATCCAGTGTTTAACACCGTAACAGATTAAATGAATCTGCCGTTGGTTGATCTGTTATTAATTATTAAACAAGGCGTGTCATCAGCTCATACACTGCTGCTGTCTGACACACAGGAATTACCCAGAAATCCACTTTATTCTGCTTATCTGAACAAAGCATCGGCTTCAGGAGGGAAATTCAGACAAGCCTCTCCCCAGCCACCCCCCAGCTCCTCCCGGGGGACACTGAGGCGTTCCAGTCAAGAAAGAAAGATAATCCCTTCAGTCTAAGTCTGGATCTTATCTCAAGTTGAAAACACTGTTAGCCGAACTCTGACGTGTGCTGCAGCACTTTTTACGTCAGACACCAGACGTCTCCTTTAACACCAGAAAAGTCGTCGGTTAGTCGCTGGTCGTTCATGTCAAATAGAGTCGCTAGAGCGGTCTGAAAACTCACTAAATGTAGCGCGAAGGTCGTTAAGTTGCTAGCCGAGCTCTGACATGTGCACCAGTATAACCGGTGCACCAGGAACTCGTGCACAAACGTTCAGATTAAATGTGTTAATTTAGTTGTAATTAATTAATGGTAACTGACTCAGTGTTGTTGTTTCTCTCCTGAAACATTATGATTGTTCATTAATGTAAACGTGGTCATAACGAGCTTCTTTGTACTAAATCAAAGAGAAAAATGTTTTCATGTTGTTATTCTACTGGAGACCAGATTGCTCTGAATGTGGAACCTGAAGTAAGACGTGAAGCGACTCCTCGGGTTTGAGAAGCGCTGCTCTAAACTAACCTCGTCCAGGTTTCTAAGATGGGACACAGCTGGACTACAACCCCCACCTGCTTCAGGCATTCCCTGGGCCTTCTGCACACGAGCCTGCAGGACTTCTTTAGCAGAGACGAAGAAGATGCGGTCGCCGGCCTGACCTCGGTCCACCACACCCAACTCATCCACCAGGAAGTGGGTGCAGCGGTCCATGTGCTGCCTGCGGACCTGAAATAAAAACACCCTCAAATCAACATGAATAGTAAAGCACGCTGGTTAAAGCAGGAGAGGGCAGGAGGGCGTAGAGGTTTACCTCCTCCATATATTCCGGCTCTGAGGCTGAGGCGTCCCAGCGGTTGTTGAGGATGAAGATGTTGGGACTGGAGAGACGCTCGTTGACCTTGTGAAAGAAGGACTTCTCCTGCAGAGACACAAAATTCACAACTTCTTTCCCTGAAGGCATCAGCAGCTCGTTTCCTGGACTGGATCTGGGCTTGAAAGAGGTCCAGGTCCTTGTGCACAGATCAACTTTAGTTTCACTGAGAAATGTTATGAGTAAAATTTATTTGGTTTAACTTTATTTTGTTTTAACGTATGTTTCAGAGGATTGTTGAACCATATTTATCTCCTTCTCCTAAATGTTTGTGCCTAAAATGAGATTTTAAAAGTCATTTTGGGTTCTGGTTCCAGTCCAGAGTAGATGACGCCATTACCAGGTGGTTTTCGTTCCTGCTGCACCAACTCAGAGAAGAAAGACGCCTCCTGAACAGCCTGTTTAAAAACTTCTACAATGATGGCGTATAAAACCAGGAAATCACAAACCCACTGTAAGAATGTCACCATGACAACAGCAGCCAGTACTGGTGATAATGATTATTAAACAACATACTTACACTACTTTTCAGGAACAACCTCACCGTAACAACCTACTTATCGATAACAAGTCGCATCTGTGATGTTTAACTCCGCCGCGTCTTGGTTTTATCTGTGCTGGGTTTAATACGAGGCTCATCTGTCCAACATCTACAGAGCTGTGCAGCTTGTTCTCTGCTCTGGTGGTGACGTGCACGCGTTCGAATGATTTGCACTACATGAGCATTCACAGACCCAACACATGGCTCACCGTCTGCATCAGGGTGGATTCAGAGTTGGCCACCAGGACAAACACGTCAGCGTCCAGACAGAACTTGTCGATCCAGCTGTCCAGCTCAGTGGTGACGTCGATCCCTGGGCTGGAGGACAACATCATCTTTGTCTTAACATCTGAAGCGTGAAGCTGTAACGTACGTTCAGAGCTCATCTCACCTGTCCACCAGCACCAGATCATCTCTGAGCAGAGCACACTTGGCTTTAGGCCACATAATGCAGACCAGGCTCCCAGCATCCAGGTCTTCGTCCTGATGGAGCGCGTGGGCCAGCTGGTTCACCGTCTGATCACAGAGACGTCGCGTGTCAGCAGTGGAGGTGGAGACCGGTTTGATAGAGGGTCCACCTGACCACACACTCCAGGTCTACTCACCTTGATGCTTTTCTTCTCTTCGGAGCCTTCCGTGAGGAGGAAGGCGTCGTTGCCATCCGTCCCCTCCACCCTCAGGAAGCAGTTGGTGGTGTGTCCTATTCCAGATGGCAGCACTTTGTCACACAGCATGGCGTTGATCACCGTGCTCTTACCGTTGCTGGTCCTGCAGAGCAACAAATAACATTAACCTGCAGCAACATGGAGTCTTTGAGACAACAAATACACCAGAAGTGACAACATGCTGCAAGCTAGGACGGGTTCCACCTCATCTCCTACTCTGGTAATTTATTGGCTTAAAGTTTGTCAACATGGTGCTATTTATACACACCTTGTCACATTTTTTTACATTTTTTGATGTTGGAAACTAAGATCGGACTTAAAGGACCAGTCTTCCTGGGCTGTACACCTGAACGCTGTGTTCCAGCCAATCAGCTGCCCTCGTCTGCTGCTTCAGATCAAACTAGAGCTGAAAGCTACTTAAGTGTTAAAAATTTACCTTCCAAAGAAAACCACCTTCATGTGTCGGCGGGCGAGCACTTCTCCGATCCCTGCCACCTTGGCAAGGTAACCTCGGACCTCCTGGACCTGTTCCTCCGTGGTGACCGGGTCCAACTCTTCATTTTTGTGCGCATCTAACATAACAAGGTTATTAAAGGTCAGTTTCTCACAGCCTGAGCACCAGTAGACCGAACAGGTTAAATCACATCTAAACAACTAAAATCCAACACAGACGTCATGAAAATGACTTTAGGAAGTGTGTGGTCTGAACAAGGGTGGAGTGTCCTCTCCAGGTCGGGAATGGGGTCCTGCTCCAAGTGCAGGAGTTCCAGTATGTCGGGGTCGTGTTCAGGAGTGGAGCTGGAGATCTACAGGAGGACCGGTGTAGTGATGTGGACTCTGCATCGGTCTTCCTGGTGAACCAGGAGCAGAGCTGAAAGGAGAAGCTCTGGATTTATCGGTGCTTCTACGTTCCTACCCTCCCCCACGACCACCAGCTGAGGGAAGAACCAGATCATGGATCCAAGCGGCTGAGTCTTCTCTGCAGGGTGTCTGGACTCTCCGTTACTGACAGAGAAGCTCTGTCATCCAGAGATCAGAGTAGAGTCGCTGCTCCTCCACATCCAGAGGAGCCCGATGAGGTGGATCATACGTCTGGTTATAAACCAGATTATAATCTGGTAATAAACTCATCAGGGGGGCCTCCTGGACCTCCATATCTGGGCCGTGTAGCTCTGGACTAGAGCTGGTTACTGGAAGAACCGCATGTCCAGCGTTGTTTATCTGTAGTGGGTAAACTGGCCAGCAGCAGTCGCTCCCATACAGGTATTTATTAAACCCAGCAGTGCTTGATTCCAATGCTTAGGAAAATCTGAATCCAGCTCCTGAGTGGAGCGCTGCTGCCTTCTAACAGATCAGTGGTGACTTTTCCATGAAAGAAGACGTCTTTGTTCCTCTGCCTCAGTTTTTATGTTAACTTGCTGTTTTGTGTCTTTTTATTCAACTATTATTACCAACCTGGAGAAAAGAGCTGGTTAACATAACAACACCGTTTAATGATAAAAGCAGTGTTTCACAAGTAGCAGTAACTTCGGGACGAGGAGAAACGACCTGCGTACGTTGCAGCCAGACACGTACCTTCCAGGAACGATGCGCTCTCCTTGATGTAGGCCCCCAGCTGCTCGAATATCCCGTTGATCTTCTTCTTTGCTGTGACAAAATGTTTGAGTGGCGATGCGTTGACTTCGGCCATCATTCTCTTTTCCTTCTTGCTGTGAAATGGTGCGGGGTTGGCTCGTGAAAAAACCAGAGACATGGCCCTAGATAGAGGACAGAAACACCCTTAAAAAGGCACCTGGCCACCAAGTCCGCTGAAAGAGGCAGGAACATTAACGTCTGCAGCAGAGACAGACCAAGAAGATGATCTGGTTCGATACAAACACCCAGTAGATGAGCAGTTGTTGTGAATTAGAGTCATATGTGATGTAAAAGCATTTAACAAACCTAATTTAGTCAGAGTTGGGAAGTAATCCGATAATCTTCTTCACATAAAACTCCTACTGTATGTAGAAAATCACCTTTTTCATTCACTAGTTGGGATACAACAATAATGTCATTAAGGGCCCCCTTTTTTTTAAATATACAACTATAAAATATATCTGTTATTCCAAATCAAAGGTTTATGTGGGGAAAATGATGTTTGTAGAAAAGAAGCCAACATGATGAGGCCTGACTGTGACAATTGGACAAATGAATAGGAATTTAGTTGACCTCAAAATCTCATTTAAGAAGGAATTCTATCCCTGCAATGTGCTAAAAACAAGGTTTGTTCAGCTTGAATTTCACATCTAACATATTTAAACCCCCTTTATTAAAAATTTATTTAAAGCTAAAAGATTACTGCTGGAGATTAAAGCAGAAATATCATCATTAAATTTAGCTTTATTTTCGTAGCCTTTATTGCCACTGTAATATAATTTGATAAGCCTTTATGTATTATATTATGACATTTTAGCTCCACATTTATTCACATTTCCGTTTATAATTTCACTTTACACATCCTGGCCATGCATGTACTGGCAGATGGCGTTTTTAATCTCACACACTTTGGTCATTTAAACTTGATTNCGCGTTTTTAATCTCTTAAATTCACACACTTTGGTCATTTAAACTTGATTTGCCTAAATTTATCTCTACTTAATATTTGTGCACGTCTGTTTAGTGTCACAGCAACAAAACACCACTAAATATTATTTATGCGCAAACTTTCCAGTCAGTAAAGATAAATCTGATTCTGATTAGGGCTAGTAACCACACCTGTGGTCACCTGTTCTTTCAGCCATGGCCTTTCACACACTGAGGAGAACCCTGCGAACCTGCTACGAACCCTAAGATAAAACGAGGCTTCTTAAGCTAAACGCGGGCATGGTAACGCATCACTTAGATAAATACCAGTAATAAAGTGGTCAAACATTACGGTTTCTTTATCAATATGAGCTAATTATCGTGTTACAAACGTTAATTTGCTGGAACTTTCTTAAAGTTAGTGAATAAGGTAACGAAGTGAATGGCGACTACAGGTTAGCTTCTTGTCAACTTTAGATTTCATGCTAGCAGCTAACCCAGCTAGCCGATCAGATCCGTTTGGCTCCGACTTACCGTGGATGAGAGTCGCTGATCACCAACAACCGTCTTGCATCCTGACTCTCTGGCTTTTTTAATATTTACTGGTTAACAAGTAGTCAAGGTTAGTCCGTGACCGACTGACAGCTCGTGTGGTCTTCGCTATCTCCGCTAAGTCAGGGGGCGTCATGAGCTGGTTCGGTTCAGCAGACTGGGTTTGTTTCGCTCTGTAACCCAGAAGGCAGCGATTCGTGAGGAATCCCACCCTCAGACGCGGTCACCAATGCCGGTTGTTCCAGCCATTTCTCAAACAGCACAGGTTTTCAGAAAAATGTTATCTTGATGTTAGTCTTCTTCCTCCGCTGTGGCTTGAATGGCGCACTGCTGCCCTCTACTGTGAAGGAGGACGTTAACTACGGAAGCCGAGAGCGGGCATTCCTAAAAAAGTCCTGCTCAGTTTTTTCCAACTACTGTATTGAAAAAACTTTACTGTATTAAGAATTAAGATACATTTCCAAATTTTCCTTTTTTTTTTTATAAATTAAAATTGATCCTTTTATTTAAAATAAATTGTTAAAAAATCTATTCGGCCTTTCTAAATTAAATATTTTTGCACAATTTGTTTAGTCTGAATCATTAAGATGATGTAGTGATTCTAGTCAAGAAATGGTTTTGTTTCTTCTAGAAGTTAAAAGAATCTAACATAAAAGTGAAAATTAATATCCACTATAAAAGCTGAATATACTATATACGAATACAAGTTAAAACCTCCCTACAAATTACCAGCATAAAAGTTTAAATCAAGCAAACACTACATTTGGTTTTGCAATAATGTAAATGTTTAAATTAATTGAGCATAAAAATGAAAATGACCCCCAACATAAAAGTTGGGTCAATTGCAAACCTCATTTTAATAAGACAGACACACGGTGTAAATCTAACCATTTGTTTATTTTGTATTACTGAATCATCAGACAATGAGAAAATGACAATTCCTTTTTTCCCACACTGTCTCCTACTCTATTATATGATAATACAAACACCTAAAGCAAAACTTATCTAAGTTAAAGGTGGTCAAACCTGCATTCTTGTGGTTCTCAGAGCCGACCTGAACGCAGGCAGAACAATGACATGATAACCGGTGTTCTCTGCGCCGCTCTGCCTCTGTGAATCCAGTCGGGAGGACCTGGACTTGTGTCAGCGTTGTTGTTCAGACAAAGTTAAAATGCATTTATCTAAGACTGAACAACCTTCTGCTACTGGGCAAAAAATGCTGTAAAAAGAAATTCCCAATTAAAAGTGAAGGATTTACATTTTGAGATTATGATGGTGATAAATCAAGAAAAAGAAGAAAGACTGCTGGGTCCAAAAATGTCCACAAGCACCACCTTTTAAGGCTCTTTTCAGACATGAGGTTAGTCTTCCAGTAAGGACATTAAGCCCAAAACATCCAAATCAAACGAGTCCAAAGTTTTAAGAAAAAGATTCTCTGATCGTGTTGTAATCTTCCGGAGTAGGTTATCCTTAAAAAAGTTCACCCTTAAAAACTGGGGAATCTGGGCTAAACTTTAGGGGATTTTTCTCTGCTTAATTGAGAAAAATCTCATGTTGTACTAATATTTGCACAAGACCAAGGCTGGGACTGATCAACAGTTTCAGACTGAGGACAAAGAGGCACAACAGCAACAGAACGAAGCAGTCGTATCTGACTGGCAGTGGATACTTGATAAGAGTAGACATCATTCCATACGAGCTTACCTCAATAGAAAAAAAAAACAAAAACTATGGAGCAACAAAGTACACGTGCTTGTTCTGACAAAAATAAAACTACACAGATATTTTCTCTGCAGTTAGATGGACAGTCTCCTGTCTCTTCTGAGGTAGTAAATAAGTAGAAATATAATTAAAAAGCGAGTACAAAGAACAAACAATTCTACCAGTTTAACTGAGCTGTGTCTGTTTCTTTAAGAAGTGGAGATCCCGGATCAATACGCAGGTACCAGACAAAAGTGGGGACACACCTACTCATTTAGAGGCGTTTGCTTCATCTTTTCCACCTTACAGTACTGACAGCGTTCACACACACACACACACACAATCATGTGTTTAAAACAAACTAAGAAACCCAAAATCCAATTCTTCTTTCAAGCCATTTCTGCTCTAATGGCTGGAAACTCCACCTTTTCCCAAACCAGCCCGAGGAATCACCTGGAGCACGTTTCACCTCCCTGAAAGGGATGGATGGATGTAGAGCATCAGCTGCAGTTACCCTGCACTCATCACTTAATAAAAGGTCAAGGATGGAGGATGTGGCTCCTTAATGACTGTTTCTGTGCTTAAATTAGTGCCACGTGTCTAAATCTGTGGTTCCCAAAGTGGGGGGCCTGAGTTGGGACAAGGGGGGGCACAGCTAATGGGTGCAAATGGGTCATCCTGTGGTCTTCCTCTTAGAGTGAGGCTCGGACCCCATCAGAATCTTCCTCAATAAGAAGGATAAAGTGGTTTTTGGTGGGTTATGTCACAGCTGCACCTACATGCTAAAACTGGTACGACAAGGCATATCTTGCCCTGGCCATGACCAGGTAAGGGCCAAGCAATCATAATGTGGGTAATAAAGAGAGACCAGTGTGTCGTATGTCTGAAAATATTCTCATCCTGAACAGAAAGAAAAGCCCAGATTAGAAATAAACTACTGAGCTGTGGTAAATAGTTTTACCACAGTAGAACTTCCCTCTTATGAAGTAGCGTGCAGTTTCCTGAACTAAAAACCTCACTAAAGCAGAGGAATCAGTACTTCCCTCCACCACTGTCATGGTTTTAACTGTAACAACTGAAGTAGCAGCCAGTAAACTAATGACGGTCTCTGCTAAACAAAGCTACCGCGGCACATTTCTTTGTACATGTCATTATAAGGGCCGGGATGCATGCGGTAGTGGGCATGGGGGGACTTGACATTATTTTGGATGAAGACTGGTCTAAATGCATCAATAAAATCAAAGAGTGGATGGCAATGAAGTCCACATCAATCCTTCGTTTAACTGGCTGACAACCAACCGTAAGAGGACACGGTGTTAATCAGACTTTACGACTAATTGTTCAAAACAAAACAATGAGCGACACTAAGAAGAAGACAACTGCTGGAGCCAAAAGACATAACCATTACTCATTTTTCAATCATCCTTTAATGGTAAGAAATCAAATGCTTTAAGCAATTACCGCCTCAGAATGCAACGGTCTCGTTTCAACCTGCACCTGGTTGTACTGTGGTACTGCCACCACAAGGTGGCATCAATTTACCCAACTGTTCGCCGACCACCAGGAAAAAAACAACAGAACGGTTAACAGTGGTCAGGCTGCCAGCGCCTCTTCTGCTGGCAAAAACTAGCATCACATAAGTCTACGAGCTCGTTTACATCCACACCAAACATCTGATCATTATCTACTAACCAGCTAACGCCTGTTCCACACTCGCCGAGAACTTTGTTCTTGTTCTCGGCGCCACNGCTAACGCCTGTTCCACACTCGCAGAGAACTTTGTTCTTGTTCTCGGCGCCACGAGAGCAAAATGATGCCATTTTGTTCTCCCGGTCCTGGTTTGGGAGTTCTTGAGGCTAGTTCTCGGCGCAAAACCTGAATTGCCTGGCAACTGATTTATATTTCAGTAATGAAACAACATGATATTTATGTTGAGAAAACTGTAGGTTATAATGGAGCCTGGAGACTCAACCATCGACTTTCAGAATCAAATCTCCAAGATGTACTAAAGTCCGCCCACTTTGGTTCTGGTTAAATCAGTGTGAATGCAGCCCGGTTCTCCAGAAAGCACCGAGCTTCTGAGACTTCAGAACAGAGCAAAGAGTGAAAGAAAGCAGCTAAAGACAGCTGGAAAAAAAGAAAAGGTGGCTAAAAATATAATATCAAAGATAAAAAGGTTTACTTTAGTCCTTTTTGTTTCATTATTCCTAATATGTCATAGTATGGAGAGGTGTGTCCACACTTTTGGCTGGTAAACAAATCTCAAACTTCAGCGATTAAAAACTGCTTGCAATAATTTTGCATAAAATATCTGACAAGGTAGAGGTAGACAGTTTTAATTAGAGCCTCACATTTTTACACATCTAAACACATACACGCTTGTATCCACATTCATACATGCATGTGTGTATACATGCACTCTAAATGAATGGGTAGGTGTGTAAATCTGCACATGGACCCCACCGGCTGCACATGTGCTGCAAACAGTGCCGAGTATTGTAAACAAGTCAGAGCCGCTCTGCTAGACTGACGATGTGCTTACATTATTATCTAAAGCACCATTTTCAGCTTCAGGTTAAAAAAAAGTGGTACTAATCACTCAACATGTACGCCGAGTCTATATCAGCTTCCTGATAGATTCAGGTCAGGTTCTTGTTTGAAATATGCCAAAAGCTAAGAGTTGTGTGTCATAAAATCAATCTTTATAGTTTAAATCTAGAGACACAATTAAGTGCCAAAATAACTAGAGGCAAATACAAAAAAAAAAGTCACCCTCGGTTATTTATGTTTGAGGTACAGATCAACCTAATCCTTTTAGAAATGTCATAAGTGCTTCAACCCAGTCAAGAGGTCAGGCACTCTTAGAGAGGCACAACAGTAGCATTTTAAGACATCGGTGCAATGCTAATGAAAAAGTCCTTCAACAAGGAGTCCGTGGAATTAAGGCAGGAGAGCGAGCAGCATCTCTCTCCCCTTCTAAAGTATCCTCTGTACGATATTAGCTCTTCTACCAGCTTCACCAGGGCGTCCGTTATTAGCAGGCTGCTGTTTTCTTTGTGCCGGGCGACACTCTTAAAGGAAACCTGCTTCCCGTCCAGGTTCCTGGACCAAGTAAAGACGGAGGCCAAGAAAACAACCCTGGAAGAATATGTGGTCGAAAATAGTAGAAAATATGAAGTTTTTTTAAAAGCTATTTAGAAATTAACACTGAACTCTGTTAGAAAATAAAGTCACATATTCACAGCAAGCTGAAGCAGCGGTTCAGGTCTAGCCTGCTTTTCCGCCATCTTCCACTCAGCTACATGAGGAACGGGTACGGACCAACACTTTCCAACATGCTTTCACGGTGCGGGCTGCCATCAGCCGTCCATCTGCACTGCAGGCAGACATCTCAACAGAAACACGGGGATCTGCCTCACAGACTTAGTTCGGGATGTGGAATACGTCCACACGTATGTTTCACAGCTTTGTCTTGCTGTGACTGGTGCCTGTTCCTACTGGCCATTAAAACTTCACCAACACATCTTTAATGCAACTAACTGTACAAAAAAATCTCTAAACTGCATCTGAAGTCTTCTTGTTGGGAATTTTGCCTGAAAGGAGGCTAACTTTGGAAGATGGGATCGCTAAAGCACCGCTAATGTCACCTCAGCAGATTCAGGGGGGAAGAAAAAATGGAATTTGGCATTCTGGACTTTTTCCAAGAGTTGTGTTGAGATTTAATGTGTAGTGCACTGGCAAAAGGCAGCCACACATGAAACTTCCTTTTTAAAAAATGTATGTTTTAGGCCCCCCTTTACAAATACCATACAAGCATCAGAGTTCTGAGAAAAGTCTTGGAAAGGGACAAGAAGGGGTGTAGAAGGATTTTAAGGGAGTTTAAGGCTCATTCAACAAGCTGCTGTGCAGACGCGCTGAGCATCACCGCCACCCAGTCCCAGTTAGCAACTAGTAAATTCACCCAGTGGAAGTCATGAACTAAGAACTTGCTGTGTCAAATGTTTTGGCCTGCAAATGTCTGAACACGGACATTTTTAGCCAACAGCAGCAGCAGGTTGCAGCCTTGCGTGATTTGGCATCACTTTAGATGAAAAAATAAAAAGGTAAGTGCATTTTACTCCAACAGCAGGAAAGTAGTTCATGTCACCGCGATTTGACCTACGAGGACCCTTACACACCAAACCAACAGTCTGAAGTGTTTGAATAAACAAAAAGCAACTGAACACACCACAAAGGTCACGTTCACCCCGCAGGTCTTAATGCTCAGTTCAGGTCATTTCGCGTGTTCAGTCCGCAGTCCTGAAGATGTGATGCCACCCGCATCACGCTGCTTGCAAGGTGAATATAGAAGCTACATCAAATATCTCAGGGTTTGGTTCAGGACTGAGGAGAGGGTGGAGCAGGAGGTCTACAGGAGGACCGGTGCAGCGTCTGCAGCGATGTGGACTCTGCATCGGTCTGCCCTGGTGGAGAAGCTGAGCCGAAAGGAGAAGCTCTGGATTTACTGGTCATCTACATTCCTACCCTCAGCCATGTCACCAGCTGTGGGTGGAAACAGGTTCATCTGTTTCAAATGTCACTGCCCTCATATTTCCAGGCATCCATTTCATTTGCGTGGTCGTTAGCCAATATATCCACCAGAGGGCAGTGTTTTCACATTGCTTCCAGTCAACAGTGAGCAAGGTGACGGAGGAAGAGATTGTGATAAGAGAAGGACGTACAGAGAAACTGCAGTAGATGGTAATCTGTGCAGCCACATCGCAGGTTATTCTTCTTTGTTCCTTTCACAGGACAGACAGCTCAACACTGCCCCTGGTGGTACTACTATGGCTGCTCTGCCAGGGCACGGACATAAACGGACAAAACGCTGCCCATCCGTCTTTCATGTCGAGCATAAAGGGACCTAAAGAAATATGGTGAGAAGCACTTCGGCTTCTATAGGTGGCTTTGTTCTGAAAGTCTTGGTTGTTTGGGGAAGGGTGGATAAAATCAAATTGTGACGTAGGTAAATAGAGTCTACCCCTATCAGACTATAGTAGCTTTGGAAAAGATCGGATACGGATCCAACTTCTGAGTTGGATTTTGAACGAATCAGATTTGTGTTGTTCAGATTGTCATAAAGATCAGATTTGGCTCAAACACAAGCAGAAAAGTAAAAACATGATATTTTATGACGGTCTGAACAAAACAAACCAGATTTCTTCAAATCCGACCCAGACCACTTTCATATGTGGTAATAAAGAGGATACAGATCTAATGTTTTCCAAAGTGGCCTCAGTCTCAGCTGTTGCGTGGTTGAAGTGAGACGGACGTGAGACAGCGTGCTGAACATCCGGGTCGCTTCAGGGCTGCAGCAAAAGTAAGATAAAAACAAACTGAGCATTTAGACCTGCAGGCACAGCCAAAGACACTGAAGAAGACATGTCAGGCCAGGAGGGGGCGTTGGTGCGTTCGTTATAAAAACAAGCCATGATGTGTGCATCGTCTGCTGAATCATCATCAGCTAGTCTTCATTTTCTTCACATCTTTGTGAAAGTGCTCCTTGTTTTAGAAAAAAAAAACAAATGACTTGTTAGTTTAGCCGTTAGCCTCCCTTTTCATAAACAGACGTGTCGATTTAACGTGTTCAAATGGCTGAAAACAGAAAAAACTGTTTGGTGTATGAAGGCCCCCCAAGAACAAAAGATATTTATGAAGTGCAGTCTAGCTTTACAGTTATTAACTGTAATTATCAACTGTATTTAAAAATATTAGACTTTTCTAGTGTAAAAATAGACTAATAATGTCTAATACTGATTTTTTAATAATGGTTGATGATAAATTTTGGTATTTAATATATTTATCTGATGTACTTGACCATGTTAGCTTGTCACAGGCAGAAAAGTGCTGCTAAGATTCGATCTTTTGAAATGATTCAACTGTAACGGAGCACGCCGTTTAGCAACCTGTCAGCTCTGTAAGGATGCTCATGCTCCAATATTTTTACATGAAAAGAAAAATCAAATAAAAGTGACCTGTTTTAAAAAGTAAGACAGAAATGAATGATATGCTGTAGTGTTTTCCAGAATAATCTTAACAGCTGGAGGACTTTCAGCATCCTGTGAAGAGTTTTAAAAGCTGCAGTTCCTAAAACATTCAAAGGTTATTTCTTTAACTATGAGGTAATACTGATGAGGTGATCGGTTGTTACACATCTGTCTTAAAAACAAAGATGCTGTTCTCGTTCTCACATGAAGGCGATGCTTGAGGGGACAGAGCTGCTTACTGCTGGAAGGCCTGGTAATAGTGAGGTAGGGAGCTGGAAGTGCTCATACCAGGACTGTAGGCCTGAGGTAGCTGGCTGTGGTTGTGGACTCCAGGACCTTGTGGTACATGAGGCTGTGGGGGCTGGAAGAAAGTGAAAGGCCCAGGAGCTTGGGAGGACAGCCCAGTGGAAGGGGATGGAGAAGAGGAGGTGGTGGTGGAGGTGGCAGGCGGATAGCTCATCACTAATCCTCCCATCCCCATGTGAGGGCTGTAAGGTGGCAGGCCGAAAGGCAAAAAGCTCAGCAGAGGCCCGAGGTCCATGTTAGTGGTACAAGACAGCTCAGTTGTGGAGATGGCGGGGCTCCTCGACAGCAGGTGGGCGTCGCCGCCAGCGTTCACGCCATCGCCCAACGCCTCCCGCTGGGGGGAGGCAGAGGTAGAGGAGTTGACTGCGCTCAGGTGAGGTGGGGGGGCACTCTGGAGGTCCAGCAGGAAACTATCCATGTCAGAGCGAGGATAGGAGGTAGATCCATGCTGGTAGCGGGACATGTTGCTGTAAGGCTGCTGCTGAGGGGCTGCAGGGGGCTGCATGTGATGGTGAAGGGGGTGGGAAGTTTGGGAGGACACATGGTGACCCACACCCATATTTGAGGATAAGGACCCCTGCATGAGGCCATGAGGGTGGCCCATCCCTGGGACAGGATTAGGCATGGGGTAGGAGGTACACATGTCCCGAGCAAAACCCTCCATGGGCTCCTTGGAGACGGAGCCCAGATCAGGGGTCACCGGGCTGGGCTCCTCCTTCACCGGACAAAGGGTCGCAGGGGTCAGACTAGCCACAGGTGTGCTGGGGTTGCACGGTGACGTCAGCACCGACTCCTGTGCATGGCTCTTTTTTAAGTGGCGTGTCAGGTGGTCTCGGCGTCCGAAGCGTTGCGCACAGCGGGGGCAGAGGAAGTCACGGCGTCCCGTGTGCACCACAGCGTGGCGCCGTACATCCTTTCGGGTGTAAAAGCGGCGGTCGCATCGTTCGCATGAATACTTTCTCTCTCTCACCGGCACGTTGGTGCTGCCCTCTGGTGGAGGAGGCCTGTCGCCGTGGTCACCCAGGTTGTCCAGCAGGGAAGGAGACTCGTCTCTGCAGGCCAAGCCCGCTGCAGCGCTGTGGGAAGCCACCAGGTGGCGACGGTAACCCAGCTGAGTGTTGTACTGCTTCCCGCAGTCCTGGCAGTGGAAGACCTGCCTGCTGGCTGGAAGGTTGTCGTGCAGCTGGCCTTTCAGATGATCCTGCTGATGGAACATGGTCTAACAGAAGGAACAACGAGGGCTTTGCAGCTGCACAGGGACTCCAGCCAAGAGCCTGAGCAGGTATGGACAAGAATCATGAGGAGGAAACACCATCAGTCTGCAGATCTCTAGCAGTTTTGTTTGCTTCAGGAAGCAGAGTTAATGCTAAGAGCTGCTTTTTTGACACTTTGATGGTCTGTTGTAATGATGACTAGCGGTCCGCCCAGCCTTACTGGGGCACGCCTGTTTCCAGCACCTGGTTTCTGTGGCAGCAGCTGCCATAACAACCCCAAAAGGGCTGCAGGGATGAGGCGCTTCAGAGGAGCAGACTGGGTTTATGTGTTGACAGAGTAGAGTCGTATTCAGCAGCCCTAAACACCAACGTAACTGCAGCTGAGTCACAGAAGAAGCTTGACTTCTTTACGGACCTGCAAGACAGAAAAAAATATCCAACAGTGTTATTTTGTGGACATGTATCTTTTAATCGAGATAAAATGGACTCAACCATGTTTGTACACGTAAATTAAGTAACTTTTAGTTGCACATGTAAAACTTTACACATGAACACATATTACAAACTGTACAAACATTAAGATTTTGCACATATGTTTTTACCCTCCACCTGACAGAAATGTGTGTGCGCGCATTGCCTGATGCACACAGATAAAATTAAATCTGTCCATGGATCTTGCATGTACTTGTTGGATTTTGCAACTCTTGCCCTCCTTCCTGCCTCCAGATTCCTCACAAGTCCACAAAAGCATGGTGTGTTCATGTGCTGGTAGAAAGCTGGGTCATCTGGGTTTTCAAAGGGCCTGATGAGATGCATTTGATTTTTTCCAGATTCCATGTTTTGCATTTTTTCCCTTGAATTCTGTATTTTCCTCTGTAACCCAGGAGTCTGCAGTTCTGGTCATCAAGGGCCAGAATCCTGCAGGCTCTCAATGTTTGCCCTTTCAGGTGTGTTGAAGCAAGGCAATATTAAAAACCTGCAGGACAGGGGCCCTTGAGGACCAACTTTGGACACCCCTGTGTTTGTGTGTGTATATTATATAATATATATATATATATATA
>CM047987.1:2267097-2281757 GCA_026261665.1 Melanotaenia duboulayi | reverse complement strand
CAGACTAGGGCGGTCCAGAGACCCGATCCATCAGCAGCAATCCTGGAACACCACCCCAAGCCCCCCCCACCATGAAGACCACTCTGGACCCACCCAAAAGGCGGCAGAGGGTGGTCACCGGGCACAGGCCCGGACGGGCCATGATTGGCATCAGCGGACCCCACCAGGCACCAGAGCGAAGGGCCCTGGGTAAAGGAAATTGTTGTTTTCTCCTTGTTTGTTTTTAATTGATCAGCCAGGAGCCTTCTAGATTTGTTGCCATGTCCAAAGTTTTCCATTTTGAGACTGCTGCAGGGTGTTATGGATTGTTGCATTATGGGATATGTGCCGCTGACTGACTGGATGCACACAGGAGAATATTTCCAAATCCGTACATAATGTGGGTACTTGATGCAGATTTTACAGTCGATTACTCACTGGGCGCTACGTTTGAGCTAACTCTGTATATGCTAGTATTATTAGCAGCTAGATTACAAAGATCTGAGTTTCTTGGTTTTTGGTACAAACACAGCTTTCAGTCTTTAAACAAGTTTTCAGCAACTTTGTCCAACATAAATAATATCTGCATGCAGATCTCTTAATTTGGCAGATTGGATTTAAATGGTTTCAGTCAGAGGCTTCTTCAGGTCTGCTAAAGTAAGGACAACAGACTTACATAAATGTTCATTTCATTTATTGACTTATTTAAATAATTAATTATTCATTATAGCGTAACAGTATAATCTCCCTTTCTGGATTTATCAAGGGTATTCTATTCTAAATAAAACATATTCTATTAATATCCCCGTCAGCATGTTATTCTAATTACTCCTTATCTGGTCATCCTGCACCGCTCCAATGTTTGAGTTATCTAAGCTTCAATTAGAACCTTTATTCCACAGGGATAAAATTAATCCACACAAGAGATTTTATCCTAGCAGCTTTCTCCTGCAACTCAAACCGTGTTGCATTTCTGGACACATTTACACAGAAACTGCCCCCTCCCAAAAATAAAAAAGTAAAATAATCTAAATATCATATTTTGGTTGTCTGCACCAAAATATCAAATTCTGTGTAACTGGAAGCTGTTGGTGGACATTAGATTTATTTCTACTGTAAGTAYATSGTAAAAATCATATATACACATATATACTAAATACTGGTTCTTGCTAATGCCAGAATAGTTAGAGGAAATCTGAAACTGAAGCCAAGCTAAAGGCTCAGGTCTGAAGAGGATATTCCTGCTTGCTGTTTGGGATTATTAGTGGGAACAAGTTTGTTTTGTTCCTGGTCTGCATGACAGATGACAGATGCCAGTTATTCCCTCCAAACAAACAGATTAAATCACCCTTGTTGAATGTCTTTAGAGGACAGCGGTTTCCTACAGATAAAAAAAGAATCTGAAAAGTTCTTTTCTAACTTTGCTGTGTAAACACAAACAGCTGAGCGTGAGGCCGTCCCTCTTTAAGTCTTCAGCGTGTGATGGTCCGCAGAGGAAACACAACCATGACTAATCAGCTCATCTTGGCAGCGTTTTAATTCCAGATATGTGGCCTAGTTTCTTTATTTCCACTGTTCCAGTTTTATTTGTGTGTCAAAACGCAGAGCTTTGCAGTGCAAACCTGGACCACGGTTATTCAGACATAAGAACTGGTTTCTGGTTTCCTCTCCAAACCCTGAATAAAGTTTTCATGTCAGATTTTCAGTGGCCCATAACTGCATGTGGGAAGGTGTTAAAATATATGTTTTAAAGTTCAAAGATTACTTTTTCTTTGTTTATGCAAGTTCTCCATTTTTATTTCTGATCCTAAATGTTGGGCTGTTCAGTGCCCATTCCGAATGTCACATAAAAAATCTTTAAAACTGACTTTACAAATTAAAACCATTATAGTTTTATTATCTTCAAAATAAAAAAAAAACATAAAATGTCCCAGCGAGTGGGCCCATTAACAAAACCTCAACTATATAATTGTACAGCTGGAGAAATTTTGGTTAGAGGAAAGTTTAAAAATTAATGTGACAAATAATTGTAAATATTTGATGCAAGGGTCAAAATATTTCATGTTAATAAAAAACTAATAAAAAATTAAAATAAAACACAGACAGAAGCTACAAGGAGGAATTCTAATATTTGAGAGGTGAAATTATCCATCTTTAGGATCAGAAATAAAAATGAAGAACTTGTATAAAGAAAATGTGTTTTATATTTTAAGAAAGAGTCATCATTTATCTTTAAATTAAAACAGAGATCAGATATTTTAATACATTCCCACATGCAGGAAAGCTTTATTCTGGATTTGGAGAGGCTGCCATCCAGAACCAGTTCATAAGTCTGACTAACTTTAACGCTTTGAACAGTCCATGTTTGCAAAGCTCTGGAAAAATCAGGAAGCTGAGGCGTACACAAATGTGTTTTCTGAAGGCCCAAACATGGTCAACCAGAAAGCCTGAGTCATTATTTTGGCATTTTGAGGAGCTGGCATGCCTGCTAGTTATGATGCACAACAGCTCTTTTTGTATGTTCTGAGAAAGGAGGTGGAGGTGGTGGAGGTGTGGGACTACTAAATTTCATTTTTTTATGTGGTGTAGTTCTGGACTGGATATTTTCTGAGGAGACGACAGTCTTTTGGAGTGAAGGGGGACTCCTGAGGACCTTCTATGACTCTGAAGTGGCATCAGCCATCTTGTACGGTGAGGTCTGCTGGAGCAGCAGCATCACAGGGCGACAAAGTCATCAGGAAGTCCAGCTCTGTCCTGGGCTGTTCTCTGGAGGAGGTAGGAGACAAAAGGGTCCTGGCCGACCTGCCCTCCATGCTGGACCATGAGTCCCACCCCCTGCAGGACCCCTGTCTGCCCTGGAGAGCAGCTTCAGGGACAGACTGATCCATCCTCGCTGTGTGAAGGAGAGACACCTGCTGCTGTCACACCTTACAATGAACACATGGAAACTGTCTTTACATGTTTATGTACATGTTTATATACTGGACATACTCACCCTGTCAGACCAGATACTAGACATATTATTACTTATTTGTGCACGTGTGTGCTCTTGTTTGAAATCACGTGTGTGTTCTTGTTTGAAATCACGTGTGTGCTTCTGCTTACTGCATCTGTACTGTTGCAACAAAGCAACTTTCCCACTGAGGGACTAATGAAGGTTTTTCTTATTCTTGAGATACCGACACCTGAAAAAGGAGGAAAGAGGACGTAGGAAAGTCACCAACAGCATCCATCCAAGTAAACTAAATCTTCCAGTATACCTATCAGATAAATGGGGAACGTTTCTGACTCTTTTGAGACTCATGTGTGGGATATCCTATTTATTCAAAATGGAAAAGGAAAAAAATTAACAATAAAATTAAGTTAGTGCTAACTGGCCAGAAAAGCCCAGACATTCCTCGCACAAGAAAAAGCAGAAAATGTCCACAGAAAAACGTGGAAAGACCTTTAGAAAGGCTGGAGAACTTTTCATCAGGGCTACTTTAAAAGTAAAATGTGGCTGAAGAAATAAGAAATAAGGATTGGATCAGGGCTTTTTGGCCAACACTGTGCATACACACAAGTTACCTTTCATTAGTTTGCGTTTATATAGTCATTATTGACATCAATACTTTCTTGTGTCGTAACATTTTTAAAATAACTATCAACACTTTAAAAGGTGTGAGGAGAAAATCTCGGTAAACGGACTAAATAAGCACTTTACATGAGGAGAAAAGTGGCTAGAGTAGCTTATGGTGCATCCTGATGCGGATAAAACTCAATCACACTACTTTTACTAGTTAAAACCGGTCCAGTTTGGTCAGATAAAGGCTAAATAAGTTCTGCACCGATGGACGCTCGGCCGCGGTGGACACGTCCAGGCTGGGGGGACTGGTGGGACGGGGCTAAGTTTCACTGCTAGCCCGCTGGTGTTTACCAAAGTGTCCGGAGGGGGGAAATTTAGCTTCGGTACTTAATCATACCGGATTATTACACATTGCATATCTAAACAATGCCCAGCAGTAGTTTTTAATGTGACTATGGACGCAGTGCGAGCGTTTTTAGGACCCGCACGCTGGTTAAAAACAAAAGATGAACGCTTCACAAGTTGTGTCGGAGTTTGTCCTGCGGGAACCAACTGTTACCGAGCGGCGCGGACGGAGCTCCGGGCACCGGGAAAGCAGACACAAACACGGCCGCTACTTACCGACTGCGCCTCCGTCCCGCTCCCCGTCCACTCTCCGCTGCTCCACACCGACATTTTGGGGCTAAGTTTTAAAGTCGTTTCTGGAGTCGGGGCCTGGACTGCTGGGCGCCGCGCTGGAAGCCATGCATTCTGGGAGGGTGACGTCACACCCCGGGCTCAGAGGAACTCCAGCAGAGCGCACATCCTCCTCCTGTCCTGACCCCCTCACCCACGAGCCAGGCTACAGGGGCGAAGCTAGAGGGGTGTCACTGGCCACCTCTGAAATCTGCTTAGACTCCGCAGGAGCCTCCTCTAGCGATGGACACTGGAGGGGGACAGGAGGAGAACTGGTTGAGGTCTCTTCCCAGACTTGCATGGGTCACCAGTATCACTACACCAGTTTGAAGTAAATTATAAAGTAGTTTCCTAAATGTCCATCTTTTAAAAATATCAACATGTAGCTGCATTCTCTAGAAGAGATTTAGTTCCTGTGCAGCTACAAGTACGGATGTTATGTAAAAATATTAAGCTGATGTTAGCATGAAGCTACGTAGCAGTGCTAATCTAGATAATTCTAGATTTGTTTTATGATCATGTGGGGAAACTAGGTCATATTTAGGAACTATACATCAATTCAGTTCATCAAGATTTTCACATTGGAGCTGGAAATTAACTATAAAGAGGTGCAAAGAGAAGCTCAG
Organism: Melanotaenia duboulayi; assembly: GCA_026261665.1. Classification (NCBI taxonomy): domain Eukaryota; kingdom Metazoa; phylum Chordata; class Actinopteri; order Atheriniformes; family Melanotaeniidae; genus Melanotaenia; species Melanotaenia duboulayi. Next base: position 2,276,912 of record CM047987.1, on the reverse strand, counting down.
TATTATATCAGTATATTACTTAGCGCTGACTAAGCTAGCGCTACATGATCCATTTTCATTTAAACAGGAGGCTAGCAAGGCTGTTAGCTGGTTTCAAAGTAGCTACAGCATGAAAATGTGGAGAAATGGATCCTGTAACCAGTCTGGTTTAGTAGAGGAAGATATAAGAATGAAGAGATCTGACTTTTTAATAAAGAGGAATCAAACCGAGACAGATCCCAGTTCCAGTATGAGACACAAGAATCCAGTCTACCACCACCACCAGACAGTAGACCAGAACTGATCCCCCTTTTCTACTCGGTGATCCAGACTATTAATGTAAACAAGCACTGTAACAACTCTTCACCTCTCTCGTAAGCTTATCATGGTGAGGATATTTCTTCCAGCGTGTTTTAAACGTGTTTGTAACACAGTTTTCTGGTGAGAAACCGGGTCCCGGGTCCCGGGTCCCGGGTCCCCCCCAGAATGGTGGCGAAAGCTTTGGTGATGTGCATTTTTTATATGAGCCCCCTGATAAAGTCTTACCCACACTCTGACACCCCATTTATAAAAGTCTAGATCCATCACTGCTTCTACACTGCATTTTATCAGCTTTACAACTTTAATAGAAAAAATATTACCTGGAAAACCACTTACTCTATACCATACAAGGTTTATTTGCAAAGCACTTAATAAACAATACATGCATGCAGGATTCGAGCCGCTCAGGGGCTGTGGGTTTTCTTGTGTTTTGTTTCATGACACTCCAAAAACATATGTTTACTGAAAAGTTCTGAATTGCAGGTAGGCCAGTCCAGCAGGTGAACCCTATGAGCTTAGCATTGTCTTACTGAACTCTGCAAGGCCTTCCCTGAAAAAAGGCAGCATCTGAATGGGCACATCTGTTCCTCTAAACCCGCATGTACCTTTTAGTTCTGATGGATCCTTTCCAGAAATGTGAGTTGTCAGCTGCATGGGCACGAACGGTAAAGCTTTAACCTGCATTTGTGGATTGCATGGTGAACTGTGTTCACAAACAATGGGGCTTCTCAAATGTGCCTTCAGGCCAGGAAAGATGTTTTTTCATTGTGCAACAGTGTCATGTGTTAAACTACAAAGGTGGTATAAGGAAGTTGTGGTTGAGTGGCCTCTGATTCACCTCTGAGACGGTAAGGGAGAGTCTGTTTTTAATCAGATTCCTGAACCGATGTTCATCTTTACATCTGAGATGAAAATGAAGGTGTCCAGTCATGTTACTGACTTTTTCTCAGTTATATTTCAAGTAATAGCGCTTTTAGAAGTTTTATATCTGTCAGATAGTTATCTTTGACATCTTCTTTGTACTTTTGTATTATAGCACAAGAAGAAATCAAGGGTGGCACAAGGGAGTTGGGGTTGAGTGGCCTCTGATTCGCCTCTGAGGCTGCACAGAGGTAGTCGGTGAGTGTCATGGACATCCAGCATTACTCTTGTGCACAGAGACGTCTCCATATTCTTTTAGTCTTTTTGTAGGATGTTCTGTAAATGATGGAATGGAACATTGTTACAAAATTGCTCCACAATCTTCAGATAGAGTTTCTAATCAAATTGCTGAACCTCTGCCCAGTTTTTATTTCTGAGAGACTCTCTTCCTTTAAGGTGCTCTAATATTCCCAATCATGTTACTGGTAGTTAAGTTTTATGTCTGTAAAATTCTTTGGCATTTTTTTATACTTTTGTATCAAAACACAAGAGAAAATCAAGGGTGGGCCATTTTTTTGTCTAATGCTGTTTATAATATGATATGTTTATTTAATTTGGATAATTTAATGACTTTACAGTGTTCGTAATGTCAAAATACTGTTTTGTTTTTGTGCCACACTAATTTTTATAAGTGCATCTTTAAATTTAAATAAAGTTGATGTGAAAAAGACACAGTCCATCAGTTATTTCTGTTATTATTAATTGCAGAACTGCATTTTCATTATATAGTCACTGACAAAGTAAATTAGCCTATTATGTGGTTCGTATACTATATGAGATGTGAAAAGGAAGCTCGCATTAAACTGCTTAAAACTGACACGAGATATTTGCATGCGACATCTGCTCAGAGGAACTATTTGCAGGCGGAAGGGTGGATTGGCCTAGTTGCATTCCTGCGGAGGGTTTGACCTCTGACCTGGTTGTTGCATTCCAGAGTGGCTTGTCCTGCAACAGCAGCTCAGCTAGCAGAGCGCCCAGACTGCCTCAGCAAGACGATGTGTGCACAGCTAGTTTAGCCAAGGTAGCAGACACACCAGCGACATCTGGAAGAGACACACGAGTGGCTGTCCAGGGCTTTAAGGAACGTCTTGTTTAAAATCCAGAAAGCCAACTTGAAACGCAGTTAGCCATTTTGCTCACCAGCCAAACCGCCATCGTATTTAAGTTGCTTTGTAGACACACAGCAGACTAGCCGCAGACATCAGCGCAGAGGAAATGAAGGACAAACAAAAGAGAAAGAAGGAGCGGACTTGGGCTGAGGCGGCTCGCATGGTAAGCAAAACATTTATCTCCGAAATAGCTGCATGTAAATCGTATATGGCCTAATATTAAGTAATGGATCGAAATGGGTTGGTGTGTTTAGACATTCTCCTCACGACCACAACCAGGCTTCTGCTGTTATATTAGCTAGCTATCCGAAGCACAGTGATATAAATAGGGTGAACCCTACAAACACACAGGTTTTGTTTTATATAAATGCAATTGAGAGGGTACATTTTGCAGTTGCTGCATATATTTGGGAATAAAACGCAAAGCAATGCAACACGCTGATGCTGCTTTTACGATAGCTACCGATCCTGATTTGAGCTCTTTGTTTGCTAAGCAGCTAGCTAGCTAGTTAGCTAGCTAGTGTTACGCTTATTGCCATCTGAAAAACCTGAGTGAACCAAAAGACAGGACATGTTTGCACATATGGTGGAACAGTCCACCTATGAACATAACCACTTTAAACACAAAATATGGATGAAACACTGGTTTTTGGTGCTAATCGTAGCGAATATAGTTGATTTATGAGGCTTGCTACCGCCAGTGAAGCTAACAGCTAGGTTCCTTTCTGGCTTATGTGAACCCACATAGAGTGCGTCAACGTTAAAGTCATGTTTACCTCCATTAAAATAATTTTGATAAAGGTAGAATGTCTAGAAACTAAATTGACTAGAAAGGCACGAAAGTCTTAACCGGAAACGTTGCAGGCGGACGTCTTTCATCAACAACTGCAGCTCGTTTCTATGAAACACTGACAGCTGAGCATTTTCCTGCATGGCAGACGTGGAGATCTTTTCAGGGTAGTACAGGACTGGCCAGGTTACGATCATGTTAATTATTAAGTACTGAGAGTCATGGGTTCAACAACTACTGGGTCTGGTTGGTCCATATGGGCATTTGCTTTCACCTGTAGAAGGATGGTGGAACAGTTTAATGGTTTGTTTTTAGACCAAAACCAGCTCGTCACTGGGTTTAGTTATTTACAGTTGTGGGATTTCCATTAAAACCGCACGTTACTCAATGGAAAGTTTTGTTCTCTTGTTTAAAAAAGCCCCAATTGATTACTTTCAGGCCTTTAAACTATGTTGGTCAAAAATAGATACAGATGCTAATTCTTACTTTAATTTATTGTCTATTAAGATTTTCTTCTGCAGTGGTTTCGAGACCTTTGGTGACATCTATCACCAGCTTGCAGACAGCTGCTGTTGCTGCATAAACCCGGCATGGCTAACATTGTTCTAAGAACTCCAGACTGCAGCCACTTTTAGCCACAGTGTTGTCGCTCCAAAATATACTCCAAGTTTTTTCTTTAGATTTTAGCCAAAGGCTAATTCCCACTCATTTATCCAGCAAGATGTTCAAAGGAAGGTTTAGAAATCCAACAAATATTTAAAATACTCTACATTTAAATGTATTATCACTATCAGCCATACAAATCATGTTATAGGTATGTCTTTTTACAGGTATATGGTCTATTTACACATACACGTACACTCATACAGATCCTTGTATCTACATCCAAACATCCATCCTATGGTATTAAGTGAGAAGTCTCGGTTATTCAGGCAAGTTTTAAAACAATTGTACGTGGGGCAGCCTCACTTTTGGCTGTAAGCCGTTGCCTAGGTTACCACCATGGACAGACATGACAGACTCGAACGTGGTACGTCTGTGTGGGATTGCAACATCTCCACTGGTGGAGGCTGGCGTACTTCTTTCGGAGTTGTTGATATTAATATGGTTTGTTTAAACCCAGCTTTGGGATTAATTAAAAAGTATAATAATTATTAAAAATGAAATTTTTATTAATATTTTTTATTTAACGGACTATTTTTAAGTTAATCATGTTCTGGAAGTTTAGGAACTTGCAGGTTTTTGGGTGTGTCAATGATCGGGGAACAGAGTTTTTTTATTTAATGCTTTCAGTGCTTGTTTTTGTAGCGTCCTGCTATAGGTTTGGAGTTGTGAGACCAGCTCGTTAGACAGTACTGGACGTGTGAGGAGGTCATCACAGCTTTCTCAGTTACTGCTGATAAGTTCTGCAGGTTAAGATGAACATTACTTTTGGTGTTCATCAGCAGGAACCTGTGAGCCAGCTGCGCACTGAAGATAATGCAAATAAACGTATTCTTTGGTTTATCATAATTTTTATTCTGCACCAGAAGTGAGCAAGAATCCACATTTAAAGGCTGCAGGGTTACTGTGTGGCTCGTCGTCCGCCTGTGTTGGTTCATCCAACCTTCATCCTAATTACTGCAGTTATTTCTTCTACACAGTCCTTTTACAGAGCAACGGGAAGGTGTATTGTGAGCTGTGCAGGCCTCATGAAAAAATAAAATCTATTTAAAATATGTAAACACGGGTGTTTGTACAGCAGGCAGATGCCAGCAGAAGCATTGTTTAAGCGTTGTTCAGTGAGGAGAAAACAGCCGCTCGTTTTCACTGTGTGGGTAGGACGCTGATTAAACGACCATTTTTTACTTTTTCTAACATATAAAATATTTCCAAATGCTTATCAGGGCAAAAAGAGGCAACAGAGGTCTTAGAAACAGAAACAAACAATTCATCTGCTAATATTTGACAAATCAAATCCTTCATGCATTAAAATGGATTGAAACCAGTCCAGCTGGTGACTAAAGGACCTTTACTCTTTCTTCTGTTGGCCCTCAGAGCTGAGGAAGAAGAGAAGAGACGAGCATTCGGACCCGAGACATGAATTATTAAGGTGTGAATTATTGAGGATAAAATGTGGAATTAACAGGCACCTGCCTACTCCACAATGCCACACATTCCTCTTTGTAGGGTGAAGGTATTTATGGGGTTTCAGTGACTATCTGGCTCTCAAACAGTTTTAAATGCTTGTTAAACGGACAGTTCAGCCCACAGAAGAACAAACCAGTTTTATTTTAAATTTATTTATTTCATTTATTAAAGAAAGCGTTGCTTCAAAGCAAGGCTTGATATTGACAGTTGCCAGGGGCAACAGAATCACACAGTGTGTGATGAGACAAACCAGACGCCTCGTGTCGTCATGCTCTGGGATTAAAAATCACAAACATGCATTGGGCTGGATTTGGGTTTTAAAGGGTTTTTTGTCTTAATAATTGGAAGTTTGAGGAAAATAATATAACTTTAAAAAAGCAGCACATCATGAAAATCATGAAGTGGGGACGGCTGGGCTGGTTGGAAGGCCGGGGACCTGAGTTTGGGCCCCTGGGCTGGTTGGAAGGCCGGGGACCTGAGTTTGGGCCCTGACCTGTGGCCCTTTGCCTCATGTCATCCCGTCCTGCTCTGTTCCCTCTGCTGTATGACAACTTTCAGCTGGAGGCATTACTGCCTGTGAATGAACGAACGGAACCGTGGAAGGAAAATTGCTGCAGGGTTTCCAGAGTCGGCTGTATTAGAGACAACAGCCAAGTATCTGGAATAAAACTAACATCAGCTGTACGTCACCCTAACGTAATCCCACAGCTTGGATCGCCCTGTTTGCTTCACTCATTAAAGTTTAGATGGAGTTGTTTATATAAATGTAATCCATTATTATTATTGTTAAATATATCACTTGAGATTTTAAAAGAATTTAAATTGAGGAGAAACTGAAGTTGTTAAGAGGGTTGACTCTGATGTGTGACTTCCAAACAGGCTTTATAAGCAGGATGTAAATATCAGCAGCCTTAAAATCAGCCCCGCTGGGTCACGTGTTCATGAACTCTGCGGCTGGAGCAGGTAACCTGCTCACTACAGCGTTAAAGCATGACAAAGTATTTAGCCATCGTGTGGCGGATGCACGCAGCTTCGAAGTTGTTGCTTTTGCAGACAAATTTTCCAAATGCAGCGATAAAAACTTTAAATGTCCTGATGAAAGCGTTTCTTTCTTGGAGTTGCTCTAAATCTTAAAGATGACGTGTTGAAGTTAATAAAACCTACAAAGAATATTGGATCCATTTGAAGCTGATTTTCAGCTGGTTGACGTGTTTTCTGATGGAAGTAGGATCGTGTGTGTGTGAATACGTGTGGCATCAGGATGTCAATCAGATAAATAGCATCAGTTTAGCTTTCAGTAAAAGATCTCTGTATAAACCTGTTCTAGAGGAACGGTGACTTAAATGCCTTCAAGAAGAAAACCAGATCAACAGAAATAAATGAACCTGACCTTGTGGTGAGGTGGTGGGGTGCCCCCTCCACAGCATAAAGGTAGAGGAAACATGAACACTTTTTTCCTGGAAGCCAAGACATGAGAGAACGATGAGATGAGAAAAGGTTTGGTCACTGTTGGTCTGTGTGTTATTTCTACAAAGTTCTGTTAGTAATAAATTCTGTTTTTCTTCTGGTCGACCTTTATGCTGCTACATCTATTCATACATTCATTTTACATCATTTACCTCCCAGTCTGACAGCTGGAAACATCCAGTCTGATGCTGACTGGGATTAAAAGCTCCAGCTGCTACATGCACCAAAATAAAAAAAAAAAATAAAAAAAACTAGCTTGGAGTTTTAAGGGTGACCTGGATTTGATGGTCTCATTGTTTACTTCTGCTTTTCAGGTATTGGAGAACTTCTCTGATGCACCAATGACTCCTAAACAAATCCTTCACGTCATCCAGACCAAAGGGCTGAAGGAAATGAGGTCAGACACACACAAACACACACACAAATATTCAGCTGCTGTTTTCTTGAACCTGGCAGATGTAGTAGAGCAGACGTCTGCAGCCTTATTTTGATTTTGAATGTAGACTTTGATGCAGTGATCACAGATCAGTTATGTTTTTCTGTTTGTTTTTCATGATCAACGTGGCCTGCTGCTCGCCCTAAACAGAAGGTAGGTGGCTCTAATAAAACTTTCTGTTTTGCTACGAACTTAAACTCTTATTAAAACACTAAATAATGATCGTTACATCGCGGTTCTGGGAACCAGATCAGAGTAGGGCCATATGATATCTGCGATGTGGAAAACAGACAGGAACATTTTTTTTTTTAAAGATAGGGTGAGGATTTCATATGATCAAGAAAAGATATAAACCGGACCGAGGATACATAATATCTCTGTAGATCCCCAGAGAGTATATTTAATTTATATATTTGATCTTTTCAGGTCTGAGGTGGAGCATAAGGTCGCTCAGCCACAGGCAGGCTGTAGGTGGTTTGGTAGATTAATACTGAAACAAAATCCTTCCAAGTTTATTGTTGGTCAGTTTGGACGTACCAAAGATGGCTGAGCAGGGATTTGGTTGTAGATTTGTGGCAAAGGCCTGTGCAGGAGTTTTAAAAACTAGACCAGTAATCGGACCATAAGAAGCATGTCCACAACATGTCAGACATCCATGTTTCATCCATGTTGGGGTAAAATTTAGTGAGTCTGCTTTAAACTGAAGAGTTTAGCGCTGGATGTGCTGCTATTAACTCTTTTCTGGGGTCACATCTCCCAGTTCTTCTTCCCAACGGCCCTTTATTTTGTCAAGGGATGAAGGAGGACGAGGTCTGGAACAGAGGGTTGTAAGGTGGGACGGTTTGGTTCACTGGCACAAAAATGCTGGACCTGAAAATCCCTGTCATGGCTTGAATAGAGGAGTTTGAATTATTTAGTCAGATGATTATAAGAATAAAAAAGATGCTGACAGTGGAGAATGCACACCAACGTCATTATGTTGGGAGCTGCACCGAGGCTGTGCTGGAGAAAAATGCATCAATCGTTATGGATAAAACCAGTGATTTAAAAATTAAAACACCTAGTTGTTGCTAGATAACCGGACCAGCTGCAAATCCCAGCCTACGCCCCTTTGCTCAATCTCACCCTCTTTCTCTGACCCCGTTCTAAGTAACCGTCCAATAAAACCCCTAAAAAATAAAAAAATCCTGGATGTTTTCCTTCTGAAATGTTGGACTGTTTACAGCCAGCACATGATTGAATGAGTCTTGATGTGAATGACGTAAAACATCCAGGCTACAATCATAGCTGTAGATCCAGTAAAGGTTTATACCGAACTCCAGGACCAGATGATGCTTGGTCCAGTGTTGGTCCACAGCAAATCTTTATCCATACAAACCTGTTTTAGGTGAAAACTGAATTAAACATGTCAGATCGGATGTTCTGGTTCCCAGTGTTTGACCCAGGAAATGGAAAAAACCGCGTCCTGTCCGGCTCTGAACTGGATCCACTGGTAGAAACGGAGCTAATGTTAAACAGAATTATGGCGAGAAAAACATGGAAAACTGAATTTCTGATTTTGTTTCTTTTTGTTTTGTTTAATTTTTGAATATGTATGTGTGTTAGATGAATGATGGTAAAAAGATGTTTAAGATTTTTCCTCTTTATGCTCATTTTATTGAAATTCTTGTATTTGGATTATCTTTAAAAAATGTCTAGAATTATACTAAACTTGCTTTAAAGGACATGAAAAGTTATCTGAGTGAATCTTTGTCTTCAGAGTGACGCTGTCTCCAGCTGCATGCGTTGTAACTCTGCATTCATGTGTTTTTTCTGTCCAGTGGTACGGCTCCGTTGGCCTGCCTGGTCACCATGCTGCATTCCCAAGTGAGAGGAGACAGAGTCAAGAACAGCATCTTCTTTAAGCTCCCGGGACGAATGAGCCTTTTCACTCTGAAGGTACCCACTCAGACAATCTGGGCTACTTTTTAAAGTCTGCAGTGCGTTAGTGACATTAGCATAAAGTTTTCCAGGAAGACATCCAGACGGTAACGGTGAGATCTGCTGTTTCCTCCCTGCAGAAGAACGCCCTCCAGTGGACGAAGGCAACCTCAGAGTCGGAGGCGCCATCAGAAGTGGCCGGCAGCGCCGCGCTTCCAGCTTCAAGCAGCAGCACCGCAGCGGCGGGATCCGCCGCGGGCCCGGTCGACTCCAACGAGACCGTCGAGCAGGAGAGCTGCGACTCCACAGAGACCATCGTAGCTGCCATCATTGACAATGACGGTAACACTTCACCTCATGCTAGCGACTCCATATTACCAGCAATGTTTTTTCACTTTATCGGCGAGATGAGCTGGACCGTGCTGCTTTCAGATATGTTACTGGTTAGGACTGGTTATACTGAGGCTGGTTGGCTGTCTTGTCTGTAAGCTATTGATGGACTCCTTCCTTCATACCTGTGCTTTTACCTTACATTTAAACACAACCCATCTCACAGGCTGCCGTCCCAGATCTGTGTCTCTGCCTCAGTGCCTGAACTCGTAGTTTTGGAAGAGGGCAGTCATGCTCTCTGCTCCTTTTACTTGGAGCGGACTTCCAAAGATAATCAAGCTTCAGGCCTCCCTGAGTTTAAAACCTATTGATGGGGGACCTATTGATATTTCAGGGCGAGATTTAGATTTAG
>CM047987.1:2201576-2214393 GCA_026261665.1 Melanotaenia duboulayi | reverse complement strand
TGGATGGGTGGATGGGTGAGTGGATGGATCTTGGATATGAAATTCATTGCATTCTGTTTTCCATTTTGCTTTCTAGCTTCTTTTGGAACGAATGTTGGATAAAAAAGATGAACGAAGCTTCCTTGTCTGAAAAATAAAGCCAATGTGGAAACGCCTTAAATCATTCTAGCTTATGGACAGCAGGGGGCGACACCTGTGGTTGCAAATTCAGATTAATTATTTTCTTCAAATTCAAAATAACATTGACTTATTGTTTATTCTTTTGTTTGTTTTGTGTCGTTTGAAGGGTTACACAGCCATCCATACCATCCAGAGGTGGTCCGAGCTGAACTGGGCGAGCCACTGGGTTGTGTTCGCTTGCTGGGTCTTGTATCGTTTAATTCAGTGACGTCATTCCAGCAGATGGGAAAGCTGTCAGATACTAAGGACGATATCACCCGACAGCCAGTGGACATTAGGATGGTTTACTGATGGGTCTGAAAGATGGAGTTTTACTTAAAATCAGAGCAAAGCAGAAATAAATCTACTTTCTGAGTTTGTCACATCAGAAACAAAAGTGTTATTAAGCATCTGGCCAAACACTGACCAGCCTAAAGGACCACGTGAACAAGATTAAGTCTCACAATTATAAAAAGACCAGAGCTGATATTACCAGACCCAGATCAGCTTGTCGAAGTAGAGGTGTTTTTAATTAAACCTGCTGTTTAATCAGTCATGCAGGTGGCGAAACGAACACGTTTCTGTAAAATCAAGCTGTTTGGAAGAGTTACAACATTAAACTGCAGACTCCATCTGGTAGTCACAGAGGTGTTTACGTTAAAATCTTTTAAATAAAGTTAGAAACCCTCCAAAAAACAACTATCATCTGCAGAAAAACTGAATCCACAGAGCGTCGTCTGATTGGTGTAGTCCTCAAACCTCCACCATACAACACTCCATAACTTCAGTGCATCCGTGCACATGCGCTCCCCCGGCAGCACGGTACAATGTTTACCTCAATCCACCAAACATACATCTGATTCTCTGAGCTGGTGCGTTGCCAGTTCTGCCACGAAGCCCCGTTTCAGCTTCACTCGAACAAAATAAACCAGGTTTCCCTTCTTCTCATTAATCATCTGCAGTTTAAGTAGACTCGCAAAGTCTGCAGATGTTGGCATCTGGACACACGTTCCTGTGAGGAAATCAGAACCGTTAGCTAGCTAGATGCTAGTCTGAAGCTAGCTAGCTACTTGGTGGTATAGAGAATGTGTATCTGGCGTCACTGCGGCTTTGGCCGCCATGTTGAGGGAATCCTGCGATTGTTTACGTCTCCTTCCAAGCTGATAAACAATGAATGAAGTTCAGGTTTAGATGTTTCCACCTGCTTCAGTCGCAGACATCAGCGTTTACCTGGTGTTTGGTGGACGTTCCTGCACCTGTCATCAGTTTATAAACTGCAGGTCATTAAATGTTCATGCAGACGTTTTAACAGACGAGTTAAAACCTTCCAGCATACAAACTGTCGGCTTCATCATCATAAATGTGTAGTTAATGTTCACCAAGGTCACCACGCACAGAACTGTGGGATTGGTCCCAGAGACCGGTGGACACGTCCCAGAGAACGGTGGACACATCCCAGAGACCGGAGGACACGTCCCTGAGACCAGAGGACACGTCCCAGAGACCGGTGGACTTGTGCAGAAACTTTTCCAGCTGATCTTCTGGCTGAACGTGGGTTGGATATAACGGACAGTTTATGTGAGCATAAGTAAAGATGGCTGCATTTTAAAGGTGTCAGCTAAATGAACGAATGATGAGAGAACAGGTGAGGTGGTTCACCTGAGATTCCAGGTAGGAAGGCTTCCTGCTGCAGGGTTTTACATCTGGATGTACAGACTTTTCTCCACCAGCCTGGGTAGTTTGTTCTCTGGTTAACTGTTTATTTTAGAGGTTTCAGACTGGAACTGACACCACGTCCAGGTTTTTGGTTTCTTTTGTTCTTGTAATAAATAAATAAATAAATCTACTTCCACATATTTTTGCTTGCTTTTCCCTCATTTTGCTTAATAAAATATTTTGAATTAATCATGTATATCTGGACTTTTCTTGGTCCACTTTGGGCCCCTTAGTACCAACGTGGCCTGGTTGAACCAGCACAGCCTACCTGAGTATTGTTGCTGACCATGTCCATCCCTTTATGACCACAGTGGAGCATCTTCTGATGCTACTTCCAGCAGGATAATGCACCATGTCACAAAGCTCAGATCATCTCCACCTGCTTTCTAGAACATGACGATGAGTTCACTGGACTCCAACGGCCTCCACAGCCACCAGATCTCAGTCCAGTAGAGCAGCTTTCTACTTTAGAGCTTCTGCTAATTTCTCCACTTCAAGCAAGGCCTCCACACTGAAGACACATTTAAGTTTGTTTTGTTTGAGCAAAGAGCTGATACCCGTCAGACATCTTTATTCCTCTGTGTTGCCTTGTTTCTCTGCAGCCATCCAGAACTCAGACTCTAATTAGTAGATTGTTTCATGTTTGGAAGCTGGAGGATGAAACTTAACAGCTGAGCTACGTTCACATGTGCACTGCAGCCCTGCGACTGTCCGACATGTTCCCGAGGTGTGACGTAAGAATGCTAATATCTGCAAACACCTGCAGAGATGAGCCTGGTTAACCTTTGCAGGCCATCAAGAACATTTTCTTTTGTTCTCTAAGGTCATTTTTTCTTCAGCTTTCGGCCACCGTTTTGGTTGCGTTGCTCCTCGTGGGATGATTTTTTTTTCTGTTAAAGGTAAACTGGACACATGGGATAAATTTACCACCTTTCCAGGTCAGAACTGCTTTAAAACAAATATATTGATTAAAAAATTATTTTCCCCTTTTTATTTCACAAATTGCTCAATCAACTTCACTCCTAACCAAAAATACAAAATCAGTGATAATCCAAATTATTTCATCATTTAATTGCCAACCTAATTACATGATGTTACTATTTTTGTATATATAAAAAAACAAAACAAACAAAATGAGTTATTTCCCGTATGAAACATGTTAGGGAATTATGATTTATCCATCAAAATAAATTCTTATATTAATCTCTAATACATTTAATTTAGATAAAAAATACATCCCAGCTTTTTCTTTTGTGAGTTTTTCTTACAGACGTATATTTAAACGGGCATTTAAAAGGTTAAAATTAATTGAATAATTACAGATTTGATTGTTTTGATTAGGAATTAAGTTTATTGAGCCATTTGAGCACAAAGTAGAAATTTTTTTTTGTAATTTTGGTATTTTTGGGAGAGAACTTTTGTTCTCTAATGACCTGAAAACATGATAAATTGAAGCAACCCGTTGAGGTTAAAGCTGTAAGTATTTAAAATGACCGTAATAACTTTTAACATGGTGGAAGAGATGATTTAATCCGGTTTGTAATTTATTTCATACAGTTTCTGAGACCTTTAGTGTCCCTTCATGGCTCAACCTGTTTGTCTTCTGCCCCCTGGTGGACACATTTTACACTACAATAGTTTTTATAAATCACATGGTAATAAAGTTAAAAAAGTTGTTTTTTTTCCCCATTTTTTCTTGAGTCGGGCTTTAAAAGGTTAATATTTCTCTGCAGCCTGGGGTTGAAGGACCTGCAGGAAAGGTTCATTTGCAGAGCTTAATAAAACTATATTTCTTTAGTGAACTGGTCTTCACAGATTAACTAACTTCCTGTTAGATGGACTTAGATCCCTCACCTGTCATCTTACCTGTACCTGTCAATCATTAATGCTCAGGTCATCCCGGAAACAGCAGGACAAAGCTCGTGGAAACCTCTGCAACCGTTTTCATCTTCCATAAAGGAAGTGAAAGGTGAGCTCGGTGCTTCTCAGCCGGTCAGGAGTCAGGGTAAAGTTGCTTCTCTGCATGTGTTTTCTGAGTAGGAAATGGGAAAAGGGGCCAACTGCAGCTGGATCGGGCCTGAGATTCCCCTGTCGTCTCAGATTTTCAGCGGTAAGTAAAGTTTTCCTCAACAATGAAAATTAACTGTGATTTGGCTCGTCTTTTTTTCCTGTTTGACGTAAACAGATGCAGATCTCTGCATGTGGTCCCCGGGTCCTCAACCGTTTTTACCCTCCTGCTTTAAAAAAAGAAAGACATGGACAAAGTTTCTCATAATTATGAAATAAAAGTCATAAGGTTAAGTTTAGGGCTGCACGGTGGTGTGGTGGTTAGCACCGCAGCCTCACAGCAAGAAGGTTGCTGGTTTGAATCTCGGCTGGGGGGGAGGTTCGAACCGTGAGGGCGGTGGCCTTTCTGTGTGGAGTTTGCATGTTCTCCCCGTGTATGTGTGGGTTCTCTCCGGGTTCTCTGGCTTCCTCCCACCATCCAAAGACATGTTAGGTTAATTGATGACTCTAAATTCTCCCTAGGAGAGTGTGTGTGTGTGTGAATGGTTGTTTGTCCCCTGTGTGATGGACTGGTGACCTGTCCAGGTGTACCTGCCTCTCACCTGTTAATGCTGGGATAGGCTCCAGCTTACCTGCAACCCGTAATGGACCAAGCGGTACAGAAAATAAATGAATAAGACTAAGTTATTGAGATAAAATTATGATTTATCTCATAATAATGAAATTTATCCATTAAAAAAAAAACATTTTATCTAATAATTCTGAGTTTTAATGTCATAATTATGAGATACTTTGTCAGTATTTTGCATTTATAAGTGGCGGAAAGAGTTTCCAAACACCTGAGACCTGAGTTTTTGGTCTTTTTCAGCCATTAGAGATGAGCTGTGGCTCTTCCTCATCCCGGCCGGCCTTGCTCTCATTTTACTGGGGGTGTTTCTGGAGGAGGTGGGCTTCTTCTTACGCCACATTCCCTCATCTAGACGGAAACGCCTGTACCTGTGGATATTAGGAATGTACCCGGTAATCTTTCACTCCCAGCCGTTCTGTCCATGCTGGACTTACCTTTATGGGTTAATAACTCCCTTTTTCTCAGGTGTTTGCTGTGACTTCGCTGATAGCCCTGTACGTGCCCCGCTCCTCCTCACTGTGTAATTTCATCGCTTCGCTGTGAGTTAACAAGTCTTGACACGTGACGTCTCCCTGGAATTACATCAGTTGTTCCTGCTGCTGTCTGAATGTGTGCACCTGTGCAGGTATCACTCCTTCACACTGCTGAAATTCATGGGACTGATAACGGACTTCTTTGGGGGGAAGGCCAGTATGCTGGCGGCTTTGTCGGGACAGCAGGTGTCTCCAGATCCTTTCCCCTGCTGTTTCTGCTGCTGTCTCCCAATGGTGGCCATCAACAGGTACATCCATTCAGTGTCCATCCAAATTACAGATGTCGATCTAACATGAATAAAATAATCATTTATAAACGCCCCTCCCAGACAGCTCTACGCCTACTGTCCAGTTTGATAGTATAATCTAAAGCAATGGTTCCCAACCTGGGGTCCCCGACACCCCAAGGGGGTCCCCAAAGAGCACAAGGGGTCCGCGAGGATTTGACTGGACAAAGCCTGTATTTGTTAAATGAAGGCCATGTCCACACAGAGAGGAGCTGAGTGCATCCGCTGGAGATGTGGACTTGGGTCTTGGATTGGATTATAGTCTCCTGGTGAGAGGAATGGATAGGTGGATGAATACATGAAGGAGGATGAATGAGGACGTGGGGGTGGCATCAAGAGAACAAGATGAATGTTGGTGAGTGGGTGAGGCAGATATAGGAAGGCTCACCAGGTAATTAGAGGTGTGGCCTCACTTCTGAACCAAAGTTAACAGGTTAGCTTCATTTAGAAAGTGTTTAGAAGTTATTCAGTTTGTCAGTATAATGTTGTATCAGGATTAAACTTGTGGTTTAAACCTTTGTATGCAGCTATCGAACCACATTTACGCCGTACTGTTCTCTAATAAAGCTTTGTGTTAGCACTTCTGTTCAGCTCAGCTGCCATGAGTGCATGTTTTTACACGAGTTTGGCTTTTTCTCTGCAGGGACTTGTCTTTGTTTGCATGACTATAAGTTTCAGTACGCTGACACACTGACCAGCCTCGTCTCTCGTCTGATGCACAGCAGCAGCCGAGGCTGGATGATGGCTGCCGTGTTGCAGCTCTCTGTCGTCCGCAGCATCTTGTTCTTCGTTACCCTGGTCCTCTGGACAGACGAGCAGTACGACTACGGTGATGTACGTGTACATTATCTGAATGAGCGTGATTGCATTCAGACCAGAGGTCCTCTGATTATCTGCATGCTCGGGTCGAAGGGTAGTTGTCTAAAGCTTCTTTATTATCAGTTAGCTAACAAATATTAAGTGTAAACCTTCACTTTGGTAAGCTTCAGATGTCCCAAGTGTCAGTGAATGCAGCATGTAACGCACTTCTACTTGTTGTTCTACGTCAACACTAAAATATATAGTTTTTCCAAATTTAACATTTGATGACCTCTTAAGTTCTAATAATCAGCTAATTATTTACCAAAATCAAGGTCTTAATAACAGATAAAAAATCATTGTGCCCCCGCCTGGCCCCCTCATCAAACCTTTTCCGCCCCTGCACATAAATCCTTCCTATCTCCTGTCAACCACCTGGTCCTGCTCTGATTTGTATTTCAGAACCTGTTCATAATTTCCCTTCGCCACATTCATGGCTCCCAAAGTAAACCTGCCTGTCCAGCGTCTGCACAGCACCAATGATTTAGAAAAAACACCCTCAGGTTTAATCTGGACACTCGTTAGATATCTGAACCTGATCCATCTGGCTGGATTAAAACCAGCAGAGTTTACAGCTGAGTCACCGGCGCCGGCGCCGGTGAGCGGTGCGGGTGTCGGACCCTCCATGGGTGCGACGCCCAGGCCTCAAGCCCTAATAGTTTCCTTCTGATAAAAATTTATGTTATTTGATATCAATAAGTAATCCTTTTGAAAAATTCTCTAACCAGCCATTTTTCAGGTCCACCTTCTAGTACCGAGTTGGACCCTTTTCTTTTATTTGCAGCAGCCTGAAGCGTTGATCTGAGGCAGGATGGATCCATTCCAGCTGAAATGCCATGTCAGTGGCTGATTAGCTATTTATGCTAACAAGTAATTAACTAGGTGCACCTAATAAAATTAGAGGTAAGTGTTAATCCTTGTGCCTACATTCTTGTAATATTCCTCTCCTTGTTTTCCAGGTGGATTCAGTCAACCCCAACCTGTACGTCAACGCCATCATAGGTGTGTCGACCTTTGTGTCCTTTTACGGCCACCTTCTGTTTTACAAAGCCACCAAGAGTGCTCTACATGGCTATGGACTGAGAGCCAAGTTCATCTGCATCATCGCGGTGTTGGTGCTGTGTGGCCTGCAGAGTGGCATCCTGGAGACACTGGGTGCTCTTGAAGTCATCCCCTGCACACCTCCGTTATCAGTGTTGACCAGGTCGCAAAGTAGGTCACTACATTTTTAAATGGGTTTTTCCACCTGTGATGTTAGCATAATGTCCCAGTTTACTAAAAATCTGCTTTGTAAAGGTGCAGTTTATATTCTCTAAGAGTCTCGGTCCGTGTTCGGCTTTGGCTTCTTTCTGCAGACTCTGGGCTCTTGACTTGGACGAGGCTCTGTTGGTAGTTGTTGTCTTTGGCTCAGCATGTTTCTGTTCGTTGTGCTCCATTAGCAATGAATCCCAAAGTGCCACACACTTTGTACCAGAGCTGCAGTAAGAGAAACATCCATGTCTTCTTTTTTCCTGGCATATGGCAAAAGCTCAATAATTTAAAAAAATGTTATTTTATTTAGAATAGAATAGAAATACTTTATTAATCCCTTCGGAGAGCCCTCCGGGAAATTTGGGATTTATTTATTTTGGCATTGTAAAAGCAAAATAAAATACAGAAGGCCTAATTTATGCATAATTTTCCATTTAATTTATTATCATTAATAACTTAATTAATAACTCATTTGCAGACTTGTGCAGAGCTTGTCAGAGAGACGTTTAATTTGAATCAGGTGTGTTGCAGCAGGGAGACATCTAAGACCTGCAGGATAGTGGGCTTTAAGGACCAGGGTTGGGGACCTCTGTTTTAAAAAACTGGAACCAGTCATGTGCAACTCTTCTGATACTGTACCTATTTAATTTATTAAGAAGTAAATTAGGATCAACTGTATCCGATGCTAAACTGATACCATCTTATGGTGGTTGTTTTATTATGAGGTGCTGCTTGAAACAAAATGGTTGCATTTCAAGACAATAGTCACACAGACTACATCCGGCTCTATTATGTGCAGATAGACAGAGAGAAAGATGCTTTACTGTCAATATATATTTTTTTGGCATCAATCTTCAAAGCAGCAACCTAAACTAATCTAATAAAATAATTATAATTGTAAAACATTAATTAATAACTTGTAAATAAAAGAACAATCACAAACTTATTTTAGTACACATGTATTTCTTATTATCTGTAACTCATGTTACATGTAAAGCCAAATAATCACACCCACAGCTGTTTGTCTTTCTGACCTGCGTCCTGTGTTTTCTGTCCAACCTTAGTGATCTACCACTACAGCGTGATCGTGGAGATGTTCTGCATCGGTCTGTATGCCCGCCACACTTTCCGTAAGGTGGAGCCCAACGTCGGGGCGGATGCTGAGGGTCCTGTCTGTACCTGGAAGATGGAAAAGGCTGTTCAAACAGATGATGTTCAGACCACACATCACAAGCCAGAGGAAACTCGGCCCGGCCGCTGTCTCGTCAGCGTCTCCAACCCCGGCTACAGCAGCGATAGCGAGGACAGCCTGTGTAGGATAGAGCATACACCGCTGGAAGGTTTCCACTTCCCTCAGACCGACAGTCAGCACCCAGGCAGACCAGAAGCAGCGCAGCAAGGACCTACAGATGTAACCCGCATTACCGTCAGAGCTGACATAAACTACCAGGACTCTAAGGATGTGACTGTGGTTTGAGCAGTGAAGGGTAGAGATATCACATCAGGCAACGCTTCACTGCTGAGGACATTATTACTTTATTCTGTCTGCAGAGCTGCACATGATTTAAAAAACCTGACACAATTCACAACAGCAGGGCCAAATCAGGTTCTTATTATTATAGAAGACTGAAAGTAGTGGTGGAGATATTGATCCAAATATCGATAAGATTGATATTGATCTATACTTTAGTTATACTTTCTGTCCTATACGTCCCAACAGACCCAGACCCCTGACCCAGAGACCCTTCAGTAAGGCAGACAATATAGGTAAATAACGGGGTGAAAGTATGATTTTAGTGCATCTAGTTATTTTTTTTACCTAACTCCAAAAGTACAAATTATGCTAACAACTTTTACATTTATTCTATTGAAATGTGCTATTTGAATTAATACAATTACTGGAACTGAAGCAGATTGAATGGATTTGACTGAGTACACTCTTTAACCTAAGTTGTGTAAAATTTATCATTTGTTTTGTTACTGTTCAATTGTTCCTATTTATTTTTACACTTTTGTGTTGTCTTTAATGATTGCATGGTCATCCTACTAAACGAAGTATTATGTGGCTGTTCTTCAATAAAAACGTATTCCAAAAGAGCCACCGATGCAAAAAGAAGTCCTAACATAATCCAGAAGTGTTGATGGTCTGTTCATCCATTGCATTCAAGCAAAACAAAATTAAATATTTTCACTGACTGCTGCTTCTCTTGCACTAGTTAACTATAATTATTGTTATGTAAAGAATATGGTTTGTTCAACAGCATAAAAATAAACCACTTACCTTGCATTAAAACAGCCAACTCTTCACATTTGAATAAATTACGGATTGTATTGTTTAACTATTAATGTAATCTATTTTTACTATTATTTCTGCTTCTTTCAACCAGGAATTTTTAAATATTTAAGGTCTAATCAAAATTATTAAGAAACTATATAAAAGAGAAAACATACAGTTTATTTATTTGCCTTTCACTGCTTTCACTTTTCATCTCTGTGTGTCGGCTTCTTGCCAGGTCGACCAGCGGAGACTAGAGGAGCCTTTCTGTTAAATGGAGGGAATAAATGGAGAGAGTGGATTCCGCCACAGACACATATGTCTATAGGCTCCGCCTACTCCTTAGTTTTGCGCCTGCGTATAAATGTTGTGAGCCCTTGCTTAATCTAGAGCGAGCCTATTGTCTGCCTTGCTACCGCGCCGTACTACTTCGGAGCCAATGAGAAGCCAGATAGATGACGCTCGTCCAATCAGCAGTCCCTACGGCCACCTCTGTCGAAGGACCTCCTTACTCCGTAGTTTCATCTATTTTGGCGGTTGTGTGGAAAACATGGCGGAAAATTTGAAAGGTAACATTATAAGTTTGACTTTATTTTCAGTTCTAAGTTTATTTATCGAGGGGAAGTCCTCCAGTATAACTATTTAAATGACCTCCACTACATACGCAGTCCTGTCGTCGAGCACATATCGTATTAACACGAGCGGTGCTTGTGTGGTACATGGCGACTTCAAGACAGCGTATTTCTGCTGCCCTGCTATTGTGAGAAAAAGTGCCTGATTGTGAACACGATGTAACACAGATGACTTAGAAACATGTATGTTTCAGGACACATGTAATCAGTTTGCAAACCTGGACTTGAACCAGACTTCTGTGTTGGCTCAGGCAGACAAATTACGTTTAGCAGCACGCGCCACGTAGTGTTTGATTGCGCGTGTAGATATTTGCTTTTATACGTCCATTAGGCTGTTTCACATTTCTAAAGCTGTTTTCACTCACGGTGACCTTGTGGATGATCGAAATGGAGAGTGTCGTTATCTTTAAGTTTTCAGAGCCAAACAGTTTCACAGCCGATGTGCACAATGCTTTAAGATCTACTGCAGATGACGAAATATGCAAACTGTAAAGTGAGTTTTGGTTTATCCTCGGTGTGTTTGCTGTGTCAGATTGCAGCGTGCCCTGTAAGATGACCTGGGATGAGCTCGAGGCCCTGTGTCGCACAGAGAAGCTCCACTGTAAGCAGCTGGGAGTGAGCAGAGCCAACGTCAATGAGTATGAGGTGGAATTCCTCTGTGACTACAAGAAAACAAAGGTATGGTGCCAGATCTGATATTAATTAATAATGCTATAACCCTGTAATACACTCACTGCATGCTACTGATTAACAGTTAAGTTACAGAAGCCCCATAAAGTTATATAAAGGTGTTTAAAATGTTTAAGTGATCACTAATCACCATCATTCAGGATGTTTTTCTGACCCCCTTTCTTCCAGGAAGACGATGGTTCCCCACCATCCTTCCAGTTTTTATAACGCG
The DNA here is from genome assembly GCA_026261665.1 of Melanotaenia duboulayi. Taxonomy (NCBI): domain Eukaryota; kingdom Metazoa; phylum Chordata; class Actinopteri; order Atheriniformes; family Melanotaeniidae; genus Melanotaenia; species Melanotaenia duboulayi. The sequence continues at coordinate 2,203,146 of CM047987.1, read as the reverse complement.
TTGGACAGTTCTGAACCCAGTTCTAGTAGTTTCTGCATCTCCTTGGATGTTTTACGTTGCTTGATGCCGATGATTTGACCCTTCTGAAACGGATTTATATCTTTTCCACGACCACAGGACGTGTCTTTCCCTGTGGTTGTTTAAAAAAATCATTACATCGTTTGGGGTTAAATAGCTTGCTGCTTTGTAATAAAATTAATTCAGTCAGTAACAGAAACAGATACAAAAACTTTACAGAAACTATAGATAAATTCAAGAGATTAGTATTTTATGTTCCAGTTATTAAAAGCAGTTTCTGTCAGATGAAGCAGAGTTTACGGTGATGCACTGATGTCTTACTAATATTAAAAAACATCTCCAGATAAGATGCCCTCATCAGTACCTGTACACCGTGCAGTTAAGAAATCCATGCAGCTGTCCATGTTGTCAGATACGAGGTAATTGGGATTAACAGTCAGTAACAAAAGAAACGTCTGCTGGATTCATCTATAGCTTGTTGTTCTTGCTCTCAAATATAAGTCGCTTTGGATAAAAGCGTCTACTAAATGACTGTAGAATTGTAGAATTGTCCGTAGCTTGTGGTTGTCCTGTAGGTGGATTTAAGTTTCCCTCCCGCTTGGCTCAAGTATCCTGCATGTCTTGCAGCGTTTGTGTGTTTGAAGTGTGTCATCTTCTTTTAACAAAAATAGTTCCAAAGGTGTGTTGGAGCAGGGAAACAAGGAAAACCTGCAGGTCTGCAGCCCTTGTAGGACTGAACTGAGTCGCCCTGTTACAGACGTTCTGGAGCAGTGGAAGGTCCTGAGTTTGTTCTTTCCGTTGACCTGCATGCTTCTTTCTGCTCTCGCTGCTGTTGAGGTCATGTACAGGTACATGAAGCACTCATAGCAACACACACGTCATTCTCGGTGTGGTGTAAAGAAAACTGAACTTTCCACAGACTGATTCCTGCATCAGCTGCTGCTCCTCCCTCACGTTTCCAGGCAGAAGAGTTTATCTCAGTCCAGATGTGATGTTCATGTGTAACAGGTGACTGTAAAAAGAACTTTTGTTGTGTTCCTGTGTGGAAACGGCTGGAAAATCTCCACAAGAAGTCCAGCTGTGGAAATGAGCTTTCTCACATGCAACACTCAGGAACATGGATGGAAATTTCAGTGCTGTTGTGAATGTGTGAGAACGGATCACGTCTGTCTGCACCCTGCTGCGCATGATTAAAGCTGCAGAGGATTGAAATGATCCTGTAAGAGTCTCAGGTTGTTTTTCATTCACCCGTCTTCAAGTATATCTGCAGGAACTCTGACAGTACAGTATGATGGACAATGTACCATAACTTCATGTAATTACAATAACAGTCATAACCCCACGTAGCTAGACTACCTGTAGCCGTGTGTAATCCGTTTGCTGTGGTTTAGATTTGCTTTGTATATGTATAAGTCGTTTAGTAGGGCTGCTCGATTATGGGAAAAATGATAATCATCATGATGGAGAAGGAGAGACGTTGCCTCCCGTGTGTCCAGCCCATAACTTGAGAGGTGTTTGCAAGTCCAGTTAAATAAAACCAAAGCGGCTCGGA
>CM047987.1:2116813-2141410 GCA_026261665.1 Melanotaenia duboulayi | reverse complement strand
TGCTACAGACTGGTTTATAGTAGAAAATAGAAAAAGAAAAGGCTGATCAGGTGTGAAAACCTAAAAATAGAAGCTGTAAAATTCTGCATTAGGCGTGAAATGGAAAAAAACAATAGAAATGTGTTTGTATGTGAGGTCTTCTTCAAGTTATTTGTCTGTATGAAAAAAAAAACATGTTTCCTACAGAAGTGCACAAACAGTGGAGGGAACAGGCGATAACGTCCTCAGACCACAGCTTACCTAATAAGGTTAATAGTAATGGCAGAACATTCGTGCTTCCGTTGTTCTCTGTTAGCTGAGATGACCTTTGCCAACATAAAAAATAACCTCAGAAGCTGCTGTTGACACCTGTTAGAATGTCATACAGCAGGTTACTGGGCTTCCCCACCGCTTTCTGCTCTGATTGCTTCCTCTGAAAAACACACTGCTGTAACATTTAAGGTTGTTGATGCTCAACCTTTTCGGTTTACAGAGCAATCATTCTGACACCAGGAAACACTGTTTCCAGACAAAATGCACTTATAAACAATAATCACAATTTCTCTAACTAACAAAAACACCACTTGTCAGCGCAGCAGTCAGATCTAACGTGTAAGTAAACATCCAGAGCCAAACACTAAATAATAAGTTTACAATAAGATATTAGGTGCAGCATTAACCTGCAGATTAAAATTTGTAGCTTGTACACGTGACGTGTTTTTTGAGGAAAATATTTCACTAAAATGTCACCAAAACTGATATAAATAAATACTGTGAAATGGCAAGATTCAGAATTTAGTAATCACTGCCAGCTGAAGTCAGCACTTGTCAGAGAGAGAATATATACATAAAACGAAAGCTGGAAAGTGGAAAACACCTAAATATAGACGCTTCTGAACTGTACATGGTGATATTACTAACCAGCAGTGGTGACTGGAACATGTGCAGCGGGATGATCTGACAATATGGTTTGCTCTAATATGGACAGAACTTAATATAAGATATAATCTCCTTTAAAAAAAGTATTTCCTACTTTAAAACTACTAAATTTGATTGTTTATTGCTGGAATTTTGTATATGTAATATTTCTTTTTCAGCCTGTGAAAGCTAATAAATAAAGGAAATAAAAAAATGTGAATTAATTCAAAATTTAAAACTCTTGACTTTACAGGTCAGAAATGAAAACTGTAAAAGTCCTGCTTTTTTAAAGTCTACCTAAATAATTAAATATGGCCTGTATTATATTTTTCTCCAAGAAAAAAAATGTTAAACTAAAAGGAATCTGTTCTTTTAAGTTTAAGGTAGGAAAATATTTTAATAGAAAATATATTGACAGAATTTTTGGTTCATTTTTAATCAGCATTGAACAGAAATTGATGTTTAAAACAGTTTAGTTCATGCTGGAATCAAGGCACGGCTACAAGACAGCGTCATCTGCATAACAGACAGATTTTACATTACACCTGGGAAAGTGGAAAATCACTAAAAACAGGTCAGACCGACACGTTTAGCTCCCCTGTTTATAGCATCCAGAGCTGCCAAGCGCTGCCATCTACCCTCCGCTTCACATGATTTAACAGTTTCCATCCCTCATGCAGCCAGTCAGCCACTAAAAACAGGCAGTGAGCAGATTTTAGACTTGATAAAATCAACAACAGTCTCAGAAGAAGTGAGAGACGCCGCTCCAGTCACTGAAAGTATTTTTGATGAATATGGTTTATTTTATTTGCTCACTCAGTAAAAAAGTCCAACAAATTAGCTAAAACTTCCATCACACGCACCTTAAAAGAGATTTAGTTACAGAGCACAACAATGTAAAAAAAAAAAAAGTGGATTTTCGGCTGTAATTTTAATTGACTGTCATTTGTTTTTGAACAGCTTTATTTTCTTCTGTAGCATCAGCTACAATGAGTTCACATCTCAAAGTTTTTCCAGCTCACAACAAACTCAGGAAAGACACAAACCTTCAGATAATGACAAGTACTGGTATGAGTACTACTAAGTGGTAAGGAGCATGGACCAGAAAGTCCGATGGGATGACTGGTTGGTAATATCTGTGACATATCAGATGGGTCATCCTGCAGCACCCTACATGCAGGACTGGAAACTGTCTGAATCTTCATAAATAAGGAGGATAAAGTGGTTTTTGATGGATTCGGTTCCACGCTGTGACAAAACACCTGCATGCCCAAAACCAGCTTCTGTTGCGAGATAATGCCAAACTCTAATTTTTAATGGTCAGTAGTAAGTTTTAGTTTTTTACGCATTAAAGCGTTAATTCCACAGATTAATCTCTTTGTATTAAAGCATTCATTTTGACAGCCCCAGTTTTCACATTGGTATTGAGTTCTGTAGCATCTGTAGTATCCAAGAAAGCATTTCAGTTTTATTTGGCCCTTTAACAACAACAACAACAAAAAAAAAAGAAAAAAAATTGGATTGCGTTAAAAAATGTGATTCATCAATTTGAATTAATTCAATAAAATAAATCCAATGTTGATTCATAAAACTTGGAGATCAGTTTTTTTATTTCTGGTAACGTGACCCTACTCACGCGTGACTTACCGAGGCTTGGTGAGATCTTAGCATATATACACAGAACAAGTTTCCCATGTTTCCTCCATCCAACCTGCTTCTTTTGTTGAGATGATGCCACATTCAGATGTGTCATTCACCAGTGTGGACTACACTCACCAGTAAAGTCTTTTGCAGCGTATTACCGCTCACATTAGCAGCTAGCGCTAAAACCGCGGGCTCTCACATTAGCAGCTAACGCTAAAACAGCGGGCTTTCACATTAGCAGCTAGCACTAAAACCGCGGGCTCTCACATTAGCAGCTAGCACTAAAACCGCGGGCTCTCACATTAGCAGCTAGCGAGAATGTCTTTAATATTCGTCTAAATTAGGTGGTGTTACATAATTAGTTTAATTTAATTCATGCTAAATCAGATTTAATTGAAATCTAATCAAAATAGGCGGCTGTGAGTTGAATTAATTGATTCGGGAAATTTGTGACGATACCCAGCCCTAAAAAATAACCACCAATTTTTGTATATTTATAGTTTATTAACGTGTGATATGTCAGACTTATTGTAGTACAAAAGGTGTCCACCAGGTGGCAGAAGACAAGTATCAGATTGTGTTTGGGGTTTTGAGCAACGTTTTTAACCATAAAGTGATGCAAAAGGTCTCAGAAACTGTATGTATCAGCCTATGCATCCAGCATTAACGGGTTAACTATCATCTTTGAGCTGCGTTCCACCATTTGCTCTTCACATCAGACTTTCAAAGCCAGCCATGACCTTCTGTTGGAGGCATGACATGACATGTTAGCTTTACCTGGCAGTGGCTGCATTTTCATGTCAATTTTTGGGGAGTTCCATAGAGAGCTTTTTGGGGCTTGTTGTCTTTAGTTTTGCCTGTTTCTCATCTTTATTCTCTGCAGCATCACAGATCCGGTTTGCAAACGGCTTGGTCAGCAAACGCCACCTTGTGGTTGTAGTACCACATTACAACTAGGCGCTTGCTCAAACAAGACGTTAGCAAGAAAATAGTCAAATATAATATATGAGTCTATCAAATTTGATACTAATGGCATTAAAGGGCTAATTTGGGTCTTTATTTTGACTGCAGTATATGTCCAGGTTTCCTACTGAGACCGTTTCTAGTTAAAACAGAGAATACTTTTGTTTTTACTAATGCTCACTGCAGGTATAATTTATGAGAAAATCACCTTCTCTGCCGGTATTCTGGGTGCATCGTCGTCCCTGCAGTCCAGGCCAGGTTCTCCATGGTGGTTGCTTCTTTTCAGGATCTTAGGGCCCTATTTGTATTGTACATCACTTATATATACTTTATATCTTTGTATCTTACTTCAGTAATAAACAAATTGAAAGAAGAAAAAACAATACTTAAGTATTAGGATAAGCCTTGTATCTATATAAAAACAGCTAATTTGTGTGGCACTACACACCAGCCAGACCATGATGCTGGGCAAGATTAACAAAAAAATCCACTAACCTAAATATTTAGAAAAGAGCACCAAGCTAAACAAAACACCGAGCTACAACAGTTAAACTTTAGATTTAAATGACTGTATCCATGATTCATCATGTTAAAAGAAGTCTGCCGCATACGAAACACGAGCAGCCAAACATTAAGTCTGGAGCCAACAAAGAAACGAAGAAAAGGGAAAATTTCAAAAAGCTGTGAAACACGGCAGCTTTCTTTGAAATTGTGAATTCGGGACTCTCATTATGAAATGCCATCTTTCACTGGTAGAATTCGACATCTATTCAAATGATTCTCACCTCCACTGTGGACTGAATCAGCTGAGTCAGCCCTCACATTAACCCTTATGAAGGAAGGAGTGAATCACTGGCATGTCGAACCATTTTACCTCTGATTCACACACACTGAGAGGACCACATCGTTCTCACTACACCTGAGAGCCTCCCAGAACCCTGTCAGCAACTATCAAAACTTTATTTTCACCTCATCATCAAAGATGTGAAATTACAAAGTAGACTCGTCGGCGCCTTTCCCACAGTCGATATTTAGACGAGAGCATCATCCGCACGGTGAAGGGTGGTATTGCCCGTCTCTGCATTTCAATGTGCAGCGCTTATGCATGCGTCGCTTCCAACGTACATGCAGACAAATACTTTTACATATGCAAATAATCACATCAATACATCAATGAAAACACCATAAACCATTCTTATATATATATATATACACTCACACACACATCCACATACAAATGTTTATATAACACACGCAGGTCCATGCCTAAACTAAAAAATGCTGCTTTAGTGTTATTTTAAACTGAATGATTTTCATTTCTGATATTTCTGATAAGGAATCTGATTAGTGATTACATAAAAACTATCATTTTAATTGGATTTGTTTTGGCTTTGTATATTCTCAGCGTCATGTCTAGTTTTGTAACCATGTACATTTTTACTGAAAGTGATGTTTTTGTAAAGTGTTACGGGTGTTTTTCTTGATAAAAACGAGTAGTGAGTATAATAACCTGTTTTAATCAATAACCAACCTAAATTATTGTTCACTGTGTTATTATTTGTCCTGTTATTACATTTAGGTATTGGTGCTGCTCAGTTTTATAGTATTTGAAGTTTCATGAGTATTTTGGTTGATGCTTTGGACCAGATTACTGAGCAGAAGTTTAAGTTAGAAAAGTTTAGTCAGATTTTGCTTTCATTGTTTTAGTTGGTAGAAATTTTGCTCTTAATCTAATTGCTGTGATCACTGCTGTAATTTTATCAGTGTGTTTGATCAACACCGTGACTGTATGAGCATGTGTGTTAGTGAATGAGAGTGTGTGGGTACAAAATATAAATAAGTTGTGTTTAATGCTGTTTTATTGCTATCATACTCTACCAAGGGATGTAGTTTGACTAAAGGTAATGACGTCAGTTTCAGTATTTGACAAAGACAAGTAAATAAAAATAATTATCCATTTCTGCTGCTGCTCAGTAAATTTATCTGTGCAGCATCTTTCTAACACAAGTGTAACTGCTTCATTAGAAAGATTAGGAACACGTATATCTTCCATAAAAACAGTTGAATGAACTTAGAAAAAGCTTCTTTAGGTTAACTTATCCAGCTTATGTAAAAGATTTAGATTCCTTTATTAGTCCCACAACAGGGAAATCCACACTATAACACACACACACACACAGTGGAAATATAGAGTAGGAAATAAAAAACGTAGAATACGATAAAAAATAAGAAAATAAGATATTTACCATAAAAATCACAAAAAGATCAAATAATTAAATATAACTTTAATTATAATTATGCCTATACACAGTCCAGAGAGAGGATGTGTCTGAGAATACATATAAGAATATATAATATGAAAGTAAAATAAATAAATAAACAAGTCTACTCGTGTCTCCAGACTTCCCACCTAAATAACAAGTTGTAGAGAAAGCACATTTGTGGATTATTGAACTAGTTTCTGATAGTTTAAAAGGGCATTGTATTAAAAATGTGTGCGGTATTCTTTGCTGATGAGGTGGAACATATTTACAGGTATACTATGGATCCAGCTGGTGGTAGGATGTCTCAGAGAGGCAGCACGTTTTGACCGAACACGCCTTCTTTTGCGGCCTGGTTACTGCTTCAGGTCTGATTCTGCTGCTCCAGCAGGCGGCTGGAAAGCAGATTTCACTTTCTACAGCAGAAGATGGAACATATAGAGCAAACAATGGCCACGTTTACACGGACACATACTTCATCTATCAGTCTGATCAGAGCTGACGTGTTTACATGGATGATAAATAAATTGATCCAGTCAGACGTATTTACGTGGTGGACAGGTTTAATACGATCGTAACACTTTGACATACAGATGCACAAAAGTTTTTTTTTTCTTTTATTATGATTGTTTTGAATCTCTTGACAATTAAATGCTCAGTAATCTTTAACTCTTCCAGTTTCTTTTTTTATGATTAGAATATTTTTCTTTTATACCAACCAACAAACCAACCAACCAACAGAACATAGACGACCTCAGAATATCAATAAGTAGTAATAAGCAAAATTCAGAGCCATGGAAAACAAAACGGAACAAGACTAACTGATTATTATTTGTGGCTGACTTCCTTCTGTTGTAATGATCTTTCTTCCCAGCATTAAAGCTGCTGAAGCCAGTCTACGGGGAAGAGGGTTACCCAAAGCAAAGGGGCGTAATCAGAATGGATTGTCTGCTTTGAGGATGAATTTAATGTTTTCATACACCTGAATAAAATGCTTGTACATTTGGGTTAGACCATATCATTAGTAGAGGAGAACCTACATCCCTTCTACACCTCCAGCAGTCAGAGTTGTCCCTCAGTCTCACCCTGTGTTAATAATTACCAGGATGCCCCTCTTTATTTTATGTTTAGCTTAGCGTTAACCAAGCTCCAGCTGACAGATTCAAGTATGGGTTGAAGTTGAGCTTAAGAGAATTCTTCTCCATATATACTGTATCTTTGCAAGTACAGGATGAACTTGAGCCTCATTAGACAGTGTTGCTATGACAAAATAGAGACGAGGAAGACCATCACATAGTGTGATTTCAAAGCTTAGCCATGGCGGGGCATGTCCTGGGGGTGGGGGTGATCCTTACGTACGTAAATAGGGATGTCTGTTTTTAAACTTTGTCATATATCGCCGTGCTCATTCTTCCATGGTTGTTTTACGTTGTCCTGGTTATTAGGTCAATTCCTCCTCTAGGGCAGTGCTGAGCTCAGAGTTCACTCCTGCAAGCCAGCGTAAGTTTCAGACACCGTATGGCAGCGGTAATGCGTCGCTATAAAGTATTTTCCAACCTCCCGACACACCCTAAACACTTGTATAGAGTCTTTCCTTAAAAGCTTGCACAATTTCTACAGTTGTTGTCCTTGTCTTTATTCTTCTGCTTTTTTTCCCTGTCCTGATCCTCTTCTTCTGTTCTGATTTTTTTCTTTCGCTGGTTACCTGTCAGCTATTTATGTCAGCACTGTCCCTGCGATTTCTGGTGGTATTGCTCCATTTCCATCCATCAAGCAATGAATAGCTAAGCTCCATGAAATTGGACAAAGATTACGTGTGTAGCCGATGCAGAAGACGGACAAAACTGTCCGTTTGTCTGCGTATTTGTCTATTGTGTTGAGCATAAATGGGCCTTAAGGTTGAAGGCATAATAATATAACAGCAAATTTAAAATCCCAAGCCCATCCTGGTCTACTGGCCTCTGCAGCGTACATAGCTTATGCCCGGGATGCTTGCTGTTCCAGAGGAATCTGTTTATGTTTATAATGTTTTAATGGTATTTTGACTGGAAGTGCCTGGAGAATGTAATTAATTTTAGGTGAACAGGCCATTTTTAAAATGTTGTCTTTCCCCCATAATGACAAGTAAAGAGAAGTCAACCTTTCAATATCTGCTTCGAATTGATTCAGGAGGGGTTCAAAATGAGGTTTTACCAACTCTTCCATTCTAGGTGGGAAAGTAACACCAAGGTACCTAACACGTAGACCAAGAGAAGCTACTGTTCTGAAAGATGGTACCAGGACAGCTTAAAGAAGGGAAGATCTTTTGATTTCAGCCAATTAACTTGAAAACCTGAAACCTATAATTTTAAATAAGGCCGGGAGAGAGCACTCAGTCTCTGAGACAAAAACGAGGATATCATCAGCATAAAACAGAAGCTAATGTGCTGATTGACCAACTTGTACTCCTGGAAATTCTGACTCAAGCCAAATGGCCTCTTTCGGTTTCTTACACAAACACATTACATCACGTAACCTCCACATGGTTCAAGCATGCTCAGAAACAACATCCACCACAGAAACCATCAGAATAAGTGTAGAGGTGAAAAGATTTAAACCACCTCTTTATCGTATTGAAAATTCTTTCCAGTCAAAGCCGCTCAGATCAGATGGCAACTGCATATTTGATGGGATCAAAACTGCTCCATGTAAACACAGTTACTGATATAATTCTTCTACAATGTGATCTGAGGTTTACTGAACTCCTGTAGCATCAAACCCAGCTTTCCCTCTAGTCTTCTCTCTTTTGGGCCAAGTGTCCAGTTTTCTCATACTCCAGAAGTCTCCATTGTGCATCAGACTGCATGTTTCCTGATCCTTGAAGGCGCCACAGTTGTGTTTTTACAGCTTTTCTTCCTGCAGGTGCTCCTGATGATTCTCTGCCATGTTTTCTTAGAGACTTTAGGATGTTTACTGTTTCTTTCCAGGTGTAGCAGCTGGTTGGTTCTCCGTTTGGGTTTGTTTACACAGTTGTTGTTTTCTATCTTTTGTTTCTCTCTCCTTCTTCTTCTCTTTAAACTTCTCTTTCGTTCCCACCCTTTCCTTTATGTTGCGCCTCCAGTCCACCGGTTGTGTAAATTTGGCAACAAACAATTTTTAAAAAATAAAATAACAATAACAAAAAAGAAAAATATTAAAGATTTAAAGGGAGCGTCATATATCTTTGGTCTAAAGCTCCTTCTCCATCCAGGCTGCTGGCTTACCCACTCCTGCAGTTTTCTCTCCAAACTTAACTAAAATTAAATTTCTTCCTGCTGTCCAAGTCCCAGCCTCACACGATCTGTAATAAACCTCTGAAACTATTCTCTGTGCTTGTTGTAGTCCTACAGTTGCATTAAAAACAGCATCAGTATAATCCAGTGGCACAAAACCAAAGTATAAAACACACAACACAAGTTTTAACTCTCGTTTTTCATTTATTTCACATTATAAAAGATCATCTGTTATTATTTAGCTGTGGATAAAAATTATTCATACTTTGCTTTACTTTCATATTTCTTCAGCCTATCAGCTGCGTGTGGAAAGAGTAAATGTTTCTTCTTTTTCTGTCTTTGTTTTGTGTGTTGTGATTTGTTGAGGACGTGAAGCTGAGCGTCCCTTTGTCTCCGTCTCGGGGTATAAATAATGCTGGATATGTTGCAGCTGCCTCTTCCTCTGACTCTCTTGTCAGGTGTCTCTTTTTTTACCTTTTTTCCAGTCCAAGTATCAACATCAAGTACTAGAAGCATTTTACACATGGTAAGATGATCAAATATTTCCACATAATTAACTTTATCTTAACAATTAAACTAAAACTACACCAGGAAACAAACTAGAAATGCACCAATGACATTAGATTAACATTAATAGTGAGATACATTTAGCCTGGTTTATTATTTTCATGTTTTTTTGTGATTTCGACCTCATTTTAAACTTAAATTTGCACTTAAAACCATATTTCCTGTGGAATAACTCCCCCTCAGAGTATCTCTGTCGAAGAATCTGAGAAAAGGAAGACTGAAGCAGCAGCAGGAGGATCTGCATGTGACGCCGCGGTAAGTAAAGAAAAACGTCTCCAAAACTTTAAATCTGAATCAAACTTTTAAAGGGTTGTAACGCAGAGCAAACAGACAAAAGTTAAGTAGATGTGGGATCAAATTATGGCAGAATTACAGTCAAACATGCCCAAATATTTCAGATCAGAAACAAATAAATACCCAGCACATTACCTCTAAAAGATGAAGTCATTTTCCTTTGGTCTGTTACACCAGGATGTTTAGTTTTACCAGGAATCGAATGAAATGTTGCTGCAAGATTTTGCTTTTTGTGATTTTAATTACATTTAAAATGCAAAGAATAAATAAATGAAATAAATTAATTTAAAAGACTCTATGGATTAAACCATTTCCCCCCAAATCCCCCCAAAACGTTTTCTAAATAAACTTATTTAAAAATCAGTCATAAAGTAAATTGATCTGCTCAGTTTGTATATTTCAGGTGTTTCTGTACATTTTTAGGGTTTGCTTTAATAATCTTTGTCAATGATAACCAACAATCTAACAGTTGTAGTAAAGTTAGTGATAAAATACTTGTTTTTACTATTTTCATTTTCGTTACCAACGCGGTCAGACCGACATGTTCAGATTATTCTGCTTTTCCTACTTTGAAAGTAAAATGTCAGATTAAGCAGAATTTCCACACTGAAAACCACACACACGCACACACACACACGCAAAAACACATAGCTTCCATTTTCAGCTATGACACATACGTCCCTATCAGCACGGAGACTGTAGCTGTGCAGCCCAGAGGACCGATGAGGACCCGTCCTGTGTGTCTGGTCCTCAGGGAGACGTTAGTGGGCAGGTGGGCTGGTTTATGGATGGCACCTTTCATGCAGAGGGGGGTATTTCTGCTCTAGCTGCATGCAGCCTCACAGGTTTTTCAATCTTCTCAGCAGAAATCAGGAAATGAAGCTGCAGAGTTCAACAGTCTGCAGAGACTCTTTTAGTTAAAGACTAATAAAGACTCAATAAATGCTGAAATATCTCCAGTTCGTTTCCCGTAGACGTCCCGTGGCTGCGACATGACACATACACTTGTTTTCTACTCAGTCCTACAGATGTTATTCACCACTGCAAAGCTGAAAATCTTGAGATGTGAAGGATGTATTCCAGCTTCCAACAGATTCAGTAAAGTCTTATTCAGTCGTTTATCTTTGAAGCCAAACTGTACTCCAGTAGCAGGCGGGTCCAGTAAACGTAGTCCTCGTTAGTCTTTCTGATCCACAAGAACCTTTTTAAGTGGAAATTGCCGGATTTTAAGTTATCTTACTGTGTTGTATTTTATGAGTGTAACAATACATCCAGTTATATTATTATTTCATTTAAAACTTCTTAAATGTGATGAGGAATGTGTTGATATTATAATAATTTGAAGCCAGTCAGGTTAGTAACCTGCTTATTATAATTATTATAACTGGGCTGTAAACACATTTGGTTTGAGACTAAAGTTTGATCCGGATTTTTGTTAAAGTTCGGATCGTTTTCTATTTAAATGTCAGATTAATCAGGAAGAAAATGATGTTTTGGATGTTTTCAGAGTCTTACTGAAACATTTTTTACTGTTTGGTTGGTGGTTGCTGCTGTTTTTAAAGTGCTTTGTAAATAAAGTTTTCTTAGCTTTTTGAATCAAAACAAAAACTGTTTCATGGCAGAATCTGTGATATCAGATCAAACTTCACTAAATCAGTTTGATCAATATGTTGTACCATGAATTTGTTATTCACATTATTATTTATTGAGATTATTATTAAGAGATTAAATAATGTTAACAGTATTTTAATCATTATACATGATATTGATTTACTAGATAATAATCTGATGGTTGTCTTTATCAGAAATTCTGACACAACTGATCCATTGATCCATTGATCCATTGATCCATTGATCCATTGATCCCAGCTGATTAACACAGAGACTTCCAGTCATATCAAACTAAAACATCTAAAACATCATTTCTTCATCACATCTGATCTTTAACAAAATCCAACTGAACCAAATTCTGGCTTTAAAATGTTCACATCGTGGAAAATATGATTAATTTCTATTTACAGACATTAAATCAGGACATGGTGTAAATCTTCTGTATGGTTAGTTTTAAAGCTTCGGTAGTATAACCAGGTTAGTGCTCACACACCTTTAGATATCCACATTTTTCTCTTTAGAAACTTTTGTAGTTTAACACAGCAAATGAAAAACAATTTAAAATATTATTTTATAATTAATATAATTTCTGACTGCATCAGTGTTTGATCAGTATTTCAGTTTGGATCAATGACGTTTGCTCGTTGGTCATAAAATCAATATAGATCGATTTATTCAGGGATTTTCTTCTCATGATAAGAGAATTCAGAGACTTTAGGAAACTTTGTGGGCGTTTTTAGTGAGAATGTGAATAAATATGTGAACTATACCAGCGGCCGTCTTTTAACAGTCTAAACTTAGACTCTTTTCCCAGAATCCTTCATTTTAGCAGCCAGATGTGAACAGACTGACGCTGCTCTGAGCTTCCGGCTGTTAAAGTGATGGAGTCTGCATCCTTCCTCTGATTGGTGGCTTTCCGCAGCATCACGCTGCAGGTCCACCACCCAGCTTCGTTTTCAATCAGCAGACCTTCAATAAAACGCCTCTGTCCGAATGTTCATATGTTCAAAGTCCAAAACGCTGGAGTCCACAGAAGCTGATCCAGAATACACGTACGGAGGGAATAGTCCACTTCTTTCTAACTCTAAAACAATAAACAAGCTATTTAAAAAAAACATATATATATTATATATTACAGTAAGTAGTGCGCTGGATGACTTATAAAGTTATAAATATACCATCCTCATTCATATACTAGAACACAGCTTTTAAATAAGTCTCCACAGTGAGGAACTTTATACACGAAGGGCTCATTGGTCTTGCAGCAGATGTGTGATCACAAAGAAACTAATAATTAATAATTAATAATTAAATTAACACTCCCGGATTTTCATTACTAAGCTTCTGTCAACATTTCATTTGGCTAAAATAAGTATTTAATGGATTATTTTTACACAGTAAATTGAATAGTGATGGATTTAATCTGTCCCGATAAATAAAGTCCATCAATTTTCTGATGGTGAGAAACAGAAATTATTTCTAAGAAACGATTTTGGTGTCAGTCTGAGTCTTCAGAGGAATATTAATAAAACAGAAAAAACACCTGATGTGATTACAAAGGGTTGCAGATATTTCATGGCACCACCAGACAGGCTGTTCTCTGTCTCCAGGCGGCAGCGTGGTGGGATTCATGTCACCATCAGCTAAAAGAAGAGCTATGACACCCTGTGTGGGCTCACTTCCGCTTCCTCCTGATAATCTGTAGGCTGGTCTGAAGACTGAGATTAGCAATGAAAACCCACTGAGACAGAATGACGAACTAAACCGTTTAAGGTCAAATAACGTGTGATGTTACAGATGAATTCTGACCGTATTTATTTACTGATGTAGAGATGCTTTTCAGTCAGCTTTAGACGAGGCCTGATGAAAACATGTGCAATATAAAATGTGTCCTACGGCAAATTTAATGTCCTAATAATGTGTTTTATTGATATGAATAACCCATAAACATGTTTCTGAAGAAGAAATGAAAACTCCTGCTTGATGTGTTGATGTAATCAAACATGAAAGTAGTAAACCCACACGTCTATAGTAGTACTATGAGGCTTTACAACTTTCCAAATTATTGTGCAGCTGATTGCAATATCCACTCAGGAAATACTTCCTCAAACCCACTTGTGCAGTTAGAAATTTCAAACCTTCCCACCGCTTTGAAAGTGCAGATCTGCAACGAAAGTTCTCCTCCTTCACATGAAACACAAACATCTTCTGAATTCCTGTTTCTGTGGGTGTGCGTTTGCATCAGACATGTTTCTGCTGTTTGGTTTATTGTCTAGATGCACGCTATATCTCTGATGTGACAGAGATAAGAAAAAGAGCCTGTACAGTCACCTAAAGTACTTACACATTATTTACATAAACTCCTGGTTAAATTTGCGTAGATGCATATCGCTTACCGCAACCTTGAAAAACAGGACAGGTCATACGCCACCGCAACTGAGCAGAATTAATCATGAATTTTCATGTTTCGTATCAGGGCATGGAAATTTAAAGGTTTAGGCGCTGATGCATGTTAGCTGTATAAAGCTGGTAAACACACAGTGCAGCTTTGTCTGACGCTTCTTGCTATTTTTGTCCGACTGGCCATTTTTTTAAATGTAAATCCATGTAGAAGTTTTTAACCCCAGTCAGCATCAGACATGATGTTTCCCAGCTTCAGATTCTGAGGTTAAAACGATGTAAAATGAATGTATGAATAGATGTAGCAGCATAAAGGTCGACCAGAAGAAGAAAACAGAATTTATTACTAACAGAACTTTGTAGAAATAACACACAGACCAACAGTGACCAAGCCTGCAGACCAGTTCTACCTGGTTGTCCCAAAATCTACACTTAAAACCAGAAGAGACTGAACTTTTTCAGTGCCGGCACCCACCCAGATCAAGCTGGCCCCCACTCTGGAAACTTCACATCTTAAACACATTTTTACTCCGTGGCTTTTACCTCAGCGTAAGAATTTTGTGTCTCTGTTGGTCTTTTGATTGTGAACGAGCGGTTCAGGGAACAGGAGACATTTTCACACATGGATCGGCCACCACAGAGTCCAGACCTGAACCCCATGGATGGAATGTGACGGAGAAGGCTTTGAGCTGTGGTTGGACTCTCCATCATCAATACAAGATGTTGGAGAAAAATTAATGCAACTTTAAAGCGTAACAAAACAGCAGCAGTTAGTCAGAGCTTCCCTGTAGAAACGTGAAGGTTACGTGTGAGATACAAAAACAGTTTTCTGCAGGGAGTTGGGACGGCCGTGGACAGAAGAGCTGCGCTTGCTTCAAACACGACTGCAGGCTGGGGTTTGAGCGTGGGTCCGACTTTCACCTGTTCACATTAGACAACCGACAGTGATGCACTGAAAGAAGCTCCGTGTGTTAGTTTGTTCTTGGCTGAACAACATGCACCCGTCCCCCAGGGAAGTGGTGTCACCACACGCCTCAGGAAGTCAGGTGCGCAACATGTGACATCACACAATGCAGGAACAAACTTTACCACTTCCTAAACACAACGATGAAATATTTCACTGGCTCGCAGGAGTGGAAGAAACTTAGTCTCTACAGACATATATGTATAATGTATGATTGTCATATGTTTATGACATGATTTCATAGGTGTACGGATGGTTTTATGTAACAGTTTGATCCCCAAATATCCTAACAGCTGATGACCAGCTGGTGTTAGACTGATTAGATCATTTTCAGCTCTGCTTGTTTAAGGCAAGGCTAGTTTATCTGTACAGTAGATTTAATATACAAAACAGTTTAAAGTGCATTAAACATTAAAAGCTTTCCAGCAGCAACAAAAAGTGCATTAAACACAAACTTTAAAAATAAATAAAAGAAATTAAATAAAAACAGAAATAAACAGATTTACAGGAAATTCTGCATGTTAAAATAAAAGATTCTGCATGTTAAAATAAAAGATTCTGCATGTTAAAATAAAAGATTCTGCATGTTTAAATAAAAGATTCAGCATGTTAAAATAAAAGATTCAGCATGTTAAAATAAAAGATTCTGCATGTTAAAATAAAAGATTCTGCATGTTAAGATAAAAGATTCTGCATGTTAAAATAAAAGATTCTGCAGCACCGAATGGAAGAAAATGTGTGAACTTTTCAAACAAACTGGCTGCTGTGATGGAAAATGAAGAGTTCTCAATTGCTTCTAACAGGAAGTCAATCCCATACATGTCAGCGTGCATGTGTCGCTCTCTCTGTAAAGAAAATGGTCATTTTTTTAAACACTGACTCAGAAAGACGGGAGCAACTTCATAGTGAAAAGAGATGGAGGCAGCTGCAGCCGGCAGGCGGGACACCACGTCTCCCTACATACTGTCAGGCTGAGGTGATGTGCTCCAGCATGTTTAGGATGTTTATCTGTGAACGAAATCATTAGTAAAAAGCTGTAAATAGATGATTTCTTCTAGCATTCATGTTGTTAAGCAGATGACAGACTAGAAAGTTTGACTTTATAATCGAAGTTATTACAAACAAAAGAATTAGAATAGAAGAACAAACGTGTTTTTCCTTGTCATCGAGTATCATAACTAAATATTATATCAATTCAGTGGAAAATGTTATGATCTCAATTTGATTCCATCCAGGAGCCACTGATCAATATCAAATGCTGGTTTAACCCAATCATCTCTACAGATACAGCAGAGTATGAACCTTCCTTTAGAGTCTCAAATAAAAGGTTTTGCTACTACCAAGGCAGTACGGTAACTTTATTTGGGGTTTTGGTATTTTCCTCTTTGAACTGATGCAGCAGATGATATGAGCGACTCTCTCTTCCAGTGTTGGAGCAGAATGGACGACATTGTCAGACAGAAGCAGAAGAGACCGTCTGTGCTGCGTCAAGTTTCCCAAACAGCTTCCAGACAGCACCATGGTATGCACACAATAACAACTACATGCAACCAGCTTTCTTCCACAGAGGCCTTGTGGAGCTTAATTCTGCATGAAGTCTGTAATCAGCTGTTAATCAGTCCCTCCAGGACCCGGCAGCACTTGCTTGTGATTGTTATGCCCTAAAATGTCTGATTTTGCTGCTGTTTTTGAGAAAATTCATGGCTAAATTTGCAGTAGTTTTTTTCCCTGTAAAAGAACCTCAGATTCATATAAAATATTAGTTATGAAATGTCAACATTCTTTACAGAAATAAGCAGCCTGAGTGAGTCTTTCACTGTTCAGCAGACTTCTCTTGAAGCTGCAACTGTTTAAACAGCCAGTTTGACTAAACCCCTGCAGATTACTGGGAAAACGTCATGCACGGCGGTTTCAAACGCGATGCGACGCTTTTCTCCTGCACATGTCTGCACGTTAATGATCAGAAATATGGAAGGGATGATAAACATCTGTCACTGGGTGAAGCTGCATCAAAATGCAGTGATCGTTCAGAGTTTGCGTTAATAGATGTGATCGTGTTGCAAATTCCTGGAGGGACTGGCTAATCTAAATTTAAAGGGCACCTAAGGTTCCTTTTCTACTGTTTTTAGGTTTGTTCCTATGTTGTAGAGATTGGATGTCAAGCTCTGGTCCTTGAGGGACGCTGTCCTGCAGGTTTTAGATGTTTCCAGACTTCCAGATCTTTGTGGAGAACTTGACAACAAGCAGTGGGAGCTATTTGATGTGAACCTGGAAACAGCTAAAACCTGCAGGACAGCAGCCCCGGAGGACTGGAGTTTGACTTCTCTGTTGTAGAGCATCTGCAGCAGTGATAGGCTGATCCCTCGGTTTTCCTCCCTCTAGTACTTCCAGAGAGTAGCGGAGCCATCAGCGCATTCAAAGAAGAGACGGATGCGGGACATCATTCCCGGTCAGCTTCGCCACACATGCGCTCGACCCCGAAATTAAGCCGTCACCCCCTTCCCTTCAGAGAAGACGACCCAAAGCACAGTCCACCTGAGGCCAGGCTTCATGACGGGTGACCTCACATTCACACTGAATAACAAACCAATCAAATGGTTCAAAAATAACATCACAGTGGTTTCTAAAAATATGCTGCAGTGAAGTCCTCTGAGGAGACAGTGTGGTCGTAGCTGCTGTGTCAGGCCAAACAAAGAGGACATTATACAAAGTCAGTCCTTACATACCACTGTCCTGCATGTTTTAGATGTTTTCCTGCTCCAGCACCTGACTCAGATTAACAAGCCATTAATTGCAACCAGGTGAGTTTTTGAGATTTTTTGATTAGTTAATTGGTTCCTTCAGTGGTGGCAAATGCAAAAGTGCTTGAGTTCTTTAAAGTGCAGAGCCATCGAAATCATGCAGGGCGGTGGAAACACTGGCTGTAGAAGATAAAGTCTGGAACATAAGGAAAGCACAAAATAAACCAATTTCCCAGGATGCTTTCCACACAGGAAGGATTAAATTGAGCACACTTTGGAAGAAGCTTCTCTCATAGCACGATGAAAAGGCATAGACAAGCGTTTTCATCCTTTTACACGTTTATTTGCAGTTTTATGTTAATGAAAAAATAACTAATCTAAATAAGCAGGAGTTTATAATGTTTTGTTCCAGGACAAGGAATTCTGTCTAAGTTCTTTAACTTAATAAAACCTTGAATAAAGGAAAATGTGCTTGTTGAAAGACTTATAAACACAATAATAAACCATTGTTTACAATATTATTATTATTAAAATATTTTTTATCTTTTCAATTGAAAAAGATGTTGAAATCTTTACGGTCCGTCTTTTTCAGGAATCTGTACCAAACAAAAATGTCCTTTTTAGACCTTATTATGCTGGAGACCTCCTTTTCCAGACGGGTTCCCAACCGGCGTTTTTAACGAAGACGCACCACACAACATCCAGGCCTTCAGGCCGGATCTCATCACCTTCAGGACTTTGCTGCAGCCGAGTTATTTGACTACTTCAGCTACAAGTTACGGAGAAGCAGTCCAGCACCTGTACCAGCAGTCCTTGAGGTCCACCTCCCTGCAGGTTTTAGACGTTCCAGACTCAAACTAATGGGTCATTGTGCAGAACTTGACAACAAGCTGTTGGCTCCATTTCTTTTGAATCAGGTGTTTTGGAGCAGGGAAACATCTAAAACCTGCAGCACTGTGGCTCTCTAGGACCAGGGCTCCCCACCACTGATTTATAAATTAGTCCAAAACCTCCATGATGACTTAATGAATGAGGTGTCCTGTTTGTAAAGCGGGTGAAGATGATAAAAGCCCTGTTCTTTCCAACGGGGTCTGGCCCAGGAGGGACAGTCTGGTGCATTTTGGTTCAGTAAATAAATGTTATAAGAGATGAAAGAAACTTTGCTCATGACTGGAACTGCAGTGAGAAGCCAGCTGGGTGTTAAACTGCCATATTTATTACAGAAAAGATGCAATCACTTTAATTAAATATTTATTTATTACATTTTAAAGATGAAACTGACTGGCTAACAGGTAAAGCGTCTCTCCAGCAGTGCTGCTGACAGGACCAGTGCTCTGTTTGGAAGTGGCCTCTGCCGCTGGCCCGGCTGTGGTGCGGTCACCGAGGATTTCTCCAGTTTCCTGAAGTAAGTAAACTGCTGGTTATCACTTCCAGACAGCCATGCAACTCAGATAATCATGTTGCTGCCGTGTTTTTTGTTTTGTTTTTTTGTTTGTTTGTTTGTTTTTTTGTTTTGTTTTTGCCATTCTTGGACAATGGAGATGTACTTTACATGAATGCCTGTCAAATCTCATTACATATGCCGGATACCATAGATCAGAGGTGCCCAAAGTCGGTCCTTGAGGGCCGTTGTCCTGCAGGTTTTCACTGTTTCCTGCTTCAACACACCTGACTCAAATGAAATGGATCCAACAGCCTCTTAAGTTTTGCACAATGACTCATCCATTTGAGTCAAGTGGTTTTGGAGCAGGGACACATCAAAAACCTGCAGGATTGTAGCCCTTAAGGACGGGAGCTGGACACCCCTACCACAGATTTCTAACTGGTTACTAGTGGTTATACTACGACTCGTGGGCTGTCCTCGTCTGCTCAAAGGATTCTTCATGGTACAAGCTTATCTATAAATCTGTAACTGGAATCTTCTCTTCATACTTTTGTTTTTACTTAAGTTCAAACAATGCATCTTACAGTCTGTCATCCCAGCTGTGTCTCTCTGCCTCGCTGCCCACATCTCACACTTTGGGAAGAGGGCATTCATGTGCTCTGATCCTCTGACTTGGAGCGCTCGTTGGCCTCTCTGAGTTTAAACTTTACTCACAGACATGTAGATGGGAGATATGGGATGGTGCAGCGCTCTGCAGCACGATACTGTTTAACCTGGTGAATGTCCTTCATTTTCTGCCCCATCATTTTATGCAACAAAAGGACCTGAAATTGTTTCACTTAATTCTGCTTATTGACTTTAAAAGACTTACAGGTGACCTGTTTCTGTTATAAACGTGTTACTGTTTCCAGGATACATGTCGGCACATTTATTGTTTTATTTTATTGTTGTAATTTTATCTACTAACAGGTCTGTAGGTGTGTTAATGGGACCCCATGTATAAATAATGGTTAAATGAATAAAACAAGTTTGATTCACTGCAGTCCTCCTTTTGGTTGTACTGATACTGAATGGCCTGAAGTACGGGCCCCTACATCCCAGATCCCTTCTCAGGAAACCACAGGAACACTGTTGTAAGACTTCTCCAAGTCCACAAAGCACAAGCAGACTGGTTGGACAAACTAAACAAAAAAAAAAAAAATACAAGGGTTAAAGAGCTGGCGTTCCACAATAAAAAAACAGATTGCTCCTCCTGAATGTCCAGTCTCTGAATCAAACAGGTTGTAACCTAAGAAAATGTTGTATCCTGTCTTGTCTTCCAGGCATCTCCACTCTGAACACAGACATGATGACAGAAGCATTGCTCAGTGGAGGGTGCAGCAGGACATCGTCCAGTACATGGAGCGTCAGGTGGGAACAAAGGAATCACAGAAGGTTTACAGCCACACCACCAATGCTCTCCTCCAAACTGACAATTTCTTTTACAAATTAGGCTTTCTCACTCGGCAAAAAGTTAACTTTCAAAACAAGAAAAAGGTATAAAAACTGAGTAAATGTTGCTTCCTTTAAATATTTTACATGTGCTGTAGTTATATATACTGTAGTTATATACAGCGTTAAAGGGCAGTTTCTGATAAAAAATAAATAAGTAAAAGCTCCAAGGTTCCTCACTGTTAAACTGGAGTTCCCCATGGCTCCATTTCGAGTCTCCTGTTGTTGAGCATCCACACGTTGGCACTAGTTTGATTGAATGTAAAAGAACAACATTTTTTTTATCATAATTATGCTGATGACACTCAGCTCTATATGACTGTCTCTTCAGGGGACTCTGGTCCCAGATAAAGTTTCAGTTCAGTCTCAATTCCACATTAAAACAGGAACCAGATCAGCTTTTACCACCTGAAGAATAAATCTAGGATACAGAGACCGATGATATAGAAAAACTTCTTTATTATGTTTTCTGTAGCAAAGAAGTTTTTAAAGGTCTTCTTTTAAAAAAATCACTAAGACAGCTGCAACTAATCCAGATGCTGCTGCTCATGTCCTCACAAAGACCAGGAAAAGCAAACATATCACGCCTGTTCTCACATCTTTACACTGGCTTCCTGTGGGACAAATAACATGGCTCTGAACGGTTCTGGTTGTTTTCTTCTTTCAGCTTCTTCTGGAAAAACAGAAACTTGCAGCGATGCAGCTTCATCTCTCTGAACACAAATACTCTGACCTGGTACGGAGGTTCATTCCAGTCTATTACTGATTAAAAGACATACTTAGACTAACTTGGAAAAATTTAGAATTCATTGTCTGACTCTTTATTTTACCTGTAAAGAAAGGAACTGAGCTTGTCTGTTCATGTTCTCCTCCATGACTGCAGAAGACGGCGTCAGAGTGGCCGTACAGCCTTCCTCTGTTGTTGCCTCCGTCTCAGGTAACCGATGACGACAGGATGCAGCAGTGGGGCATCAAACATCTGGAGGAGTTGGTCCAACATGGCTACACATCTACTGGTTCTGCCCATCTTCTGCCAGGTAACATATAGTTAGTTATCTCTCTCTTCTGTTTTACTCTGTGTTATAAAATGAAGTCATAACAAGAACTGTTCAAAGAGCTGCTGGTTCCAGCTCATAACGACGTCTCAGAGCCAGTTGTTGCAAACACCATGCGTCCCTTATCTTCTCGTGGTTGTTATCTGATACATCCACCAATGGGCAGTGCAGATTTAAGAGTTCATCTCAGACATTAATAAAGTTTCAGACATTAATAATAACAAACATGGTGTCCGTGGAGGAGATGATGATGATGGCCTTCATTCTCAACGGGGCGGTTGTTCAAATGTAATCCGATCAGATTTTGGTTATCGGATAGATCAAATCTTGAAAATGGGTTGTTCAAAAAGGAAATCTGGATTCCGAAATCAGCTTGGATCACGTAATCCAATCCTAGTTTTCATCCGGATAAAACCCTCAGTTTGGGTTGTTCAACACTGTGGAGTAGAATCCAGATAACTTTGATCCAAAAAACCAGGATTATCCTGAACCCAACAGAGGGCAGGATTACAGGAAACAGTTGATGAAATAATAGAACTTTTTATTCGGTGCATATGCTTCTATTTGTATTTTGCATGTGACTTATTTAACCGTTACAGTGAAAAAGTAGTTAAAATAGGGACAGGCTCCTATTTTCAGCATAGTAAAGGAAAAATAAAAATGACATTATCATGTCCCCATGATAATAAACCCCAAACAAATCCATTAACAAACACACATAAAATATTTTATTTAACTGTTATTCATCACTTCATAATCAGAAAAAAAGACATTTCTAACGATTGCAGCTCTCACTACACCACCGTCCGTCCCTCATTCTGACAGAATGCCAGAGGTTGGGCCTCCACACGAGGCTCAGGCGTGTCAGTAACATCGTCACAGAGATGGACAGTCCACCTGCATGTTATGCAGGACAGTACATGCACGTGTTATGTTGCATGCAAGNACAGTACATGCACGTGTTATGTTGCATGCTCCCCGTGGTTTCACTCGCAAGTCGTTAAAGGATGCAGACATCTCTTCTACCTGCTGTTCCTCACTCGGCAGCAAACACTGATCTACGTGCTGGAAATCCAGATTTGGTGATCCTGAAAAGCTGGACTTTGGATCAGGGTGATCCAGTCCTGTTGTGCTTTGAACAACCGGGGTAAAAGTCAGCCGGATTATGTGATAAATAATGTATTCTGGTTGAGTCCTGTCCTTTGATAAAGCCAACGTTAAATCTACAACATATAACCTTACTTTTTTCTTAAAATAGGGACAATTTGTGGACGTTAGTCACAATTGCTCTAATGTTCAAAGCCTCAGGGATCCCCTGTGCTCTTTGGGGGACCGCTTTGGGGTATCCCGGACCCCAGGTTGGGAACCACTGACCTATAATATTAAGGAAATCTAATTATAAACCTGCGATGCTGAGGATCAGACACTTCAGTGAAAACAGACTAGCTGTGAGTTGCTGGTGGACGGACGCTGTAACTACTGTAACGTGGCTTTAATTTGGGTTTGTTGTGTTTAGTTGTTTATCTGAAGTTGACACGCTGGGACATAGAGTATGATGTTTCATGTCCCCAGATGGAAAACCGAGAGATTCTCATATTTTAGTCCACTAGTTACATTTTGAAAATGGAACTGAACTGCTGCTATGATATGACCTTAATTATACAGCAAACATTAAAATCCCTGAAGGCTCCTTGTTGGGTTATTTTCTCATGAATGTGCCTCTACAACGCGGCAGCTGCCCCGTCTCGTCTCTAATGTTGGTCTACAACCGTAAATCCTTTCGCTTTGCTGCAGCAAACGACTGAACTATGCACAAAATACCCTCAAACTCTAAACTATGACTTCTCATCACTTCAAATTTAACCTGCAACAGATTATAAGGTTTTTCTGTTCTTTGTATTTTCTTTCTCTCTACTGAGTTTTAACTGGTAAAATAAAAAACTTCATCATATTAAAGAGATAACTTGTTGATACATGGTTGTTGTTTTACAGACTTGGTCCCGAGTATTGAGTGCTACAAATACAACAACATCCGGCCTCCGTACACCTACGCTTACCTGATACGATGGGTAACTACATAAACCCTCAGGTTACACTTACAATGCTGAAAGAGAGCTCGACATGTTAGTAACAGCAGCTTCTCCTCTCATTTCTCAGTCTATCCTGGCGTCTCCAGACAAGCAGCGAACTCTGAATGAGATTTACAACTGGTTCACCACCATGTTCTTCTACTTCAGACACAATACCGCGACCTGGAAGGTTCTACTTGCTCACATTAACCTGCAGATTAATACGAGGACTCGTCTCAAACAGCAGCTTGAAGCAGATTTTGTTCCCATGTCTCCTCTGCAGAACGCAGTACGCCACAACCTCAGCCTGCACAAGTGTTTTGTGCGAGTGGAGGGAGGGAAAGGAGCCGTGTGGACGGTGGACGAAAGAGAGTACCAGAGGAGGAAGGGACAAAAGTACCACAGGTACGAGCATGAAAAGGTTCCCTGGGTCTTCTTTAAGACGGGTCTAAAACCCATTTTAGTTCAGAAGCCACGTTCAGCACATGTGACCAGCTAATAGAAATAATAAAACTACACTGTTTTCTCTTTATTATAATACAAAGAAGTACAAGTACATTATCAAGATGTTTACATTCATTTAACTCCTTATATACTGTGTATATATGTGTGTGTGTGTGTGTGTGTGTAATTCTGTTTATATTTTCATTGATTTATATTTGTATTATTTACGTGTAAGTATAGATTAAACATATATTTTTATTAATATTTATATATAAAAATCAAATATTTTTTATTAAATCTTGTAAAATTTGATTTTTAATTATTTTTTTAAAGTTGTTTTACATTATAAACTTCACATAAGAAATATTGTATATTTTTATGGTTTTATTTTATTTAATCTGTATTTTAGCAGGAAAGTCTCAATGAGATTACAACATCTCTTTTTCAAGGGAGCCGAGACAGCAGCAGTCATTAAATAAACAATAAACATACAAATATAGAGCAAACAACAAAAAACTATAGAGAAAGCAACGTTATCCAGACAAGCGTTACTGCCGCGTC
>CM047987.1:2074230-2086876 GCA_026261665.1 Melanotaenia duboulayi | reverse complement strand
TTATTATTATTATTATTATTATTACCAGTCAGTCTGAACGCTGGGTAAGTATGAAGTGAGCAACTGTCTCCAGGCTGCCATACAGAGAATTTCTCTATTTACCTTATCAAGAAAGAAAGGATGAAAGAACAAAAAACAGAAAAAAACAACTTTTGTTTTAAAAAATATATTTTTGTTTTTGCATTGGATTAAATATCTCAGGAAATTACACATAATTCCCGTTAACTCTTGTGTGGGTCAAGCTAGACAAACAGATCGACATTTCATCCCACACTGATCTAAAGTATGTCTGGTTGATTGATCTGGAAATCTGACACATGAGGATGCTTGGCATGGCCAGTTTGGGTTGTGCGGTGCTGGGGTCGGCACCGTCGGTTCGCAGCAGGAAGGCCTCTGGTTTGGATCTCAGTGCATGTTCTCTGCATGGACGTGTTCCTCCTGCAGCCTTAAACATGCATGTGAGGCTAACTGGTGTTCCACTGGTCCTAGGAATGAAAATTAGAGGCTATTTGTCTCTGGGTCTGTGTTGGCCCAGTTATGGACTGGTGACCAGTCCAGGGTGTCCTCTGCCCCCCACCTGGTGGCAGCTGGTATTGACTCCAGATGAACTGGATAAAAGGAGTATAGAAAATCAACAGATAGATGGAGATTTCCATTGATGGCATGCTGTAAGTGTACAAATATGTTCCTTTAACCTGGATGAGGAGCTGACTGTGGGTCAGGAAGGATGGAGATTTGTTCTGCTTTGTGATTTTGACACATTTAAGTCTACCATGTAAAAAAAACTCAGTGTGGAACAGATTTTACAGGCTCGACGAATACAGATGGACGTAAGCATCTTCTCACCGGCTGGTGTTGGTGTCTTCACATCATTCAGGAAAAAATAAATATTGAGATGTCATATATCGTTATGCAGCCAAAAAATTGTGAGCTATGATCTGTGATCCTTGTCGCCCAGCCCTAGTTTCACAGGCATGATGCTGCCACCACCGTGCTTTACTGTGGGGATGGCGGCATGATGCTGCCACCACCGTGCTTCACTTTAACATTTTGTTTTCATCTTTTTTTCCCAGGAAAAAAGCTTATAGTTGTACACAGATCTACGGTTTGTGTGGTGTACATCTTGAAGCAGTGCTACACACCAGGGATGGTTAACTCTAGTCCTCGAGAGGTCCTGCAGGTTTTAGATTTTTCTTACTCTAACGCACCTGATTTAGATTAAAGGGATCGCCTCAACAGCTTGTTAAGTTCTGCCCAATCACACTGACCCAGATTCAGGTGTAGCAGAAAATATCTACAACCTGCAGAACCCTGGAGGTCCAGCTCTGCAACAGATAGACCTGCTGTGGAGCTTACTTATTTTATAATGGTATTTATTTTCATAAGTCTTTACTTTAATATTAATATTATTGTTGTGTGAGAGCCTGGTTGTCTGCTACCAGCTCATTTATTTATTTTATTTTAAAAGTACTATGTAGTAAAACAATAAACTCAGACCGGACTGAGTAGAGATGCACCAGCTTTTAGCTTTCTAGCTGCAGCCCCTGTAGCTGGCAGAAGACATTTAAAGTTTAAAGATGGAAAGAAACAACAAATACAAACTAAATAGAAGAATAAAGAAGGAAAAAAGAAACATGAATTATATTACAAGATAAACTTGTCATAAAGTGCAAAGTTGTACACGGTAGAAGCTGCAGTGCCAAGGTGTACATATAAGGTAGCATGAATACGTAGAAACTTGCTGCAGAGACGTGAAAGAGGCCACGAGGTGTTCAGACATGAAGACACAGTAAAGTACTCAGTGCTGATTTATTAAAATCCTTTTCTTTGACTGTCTGGAGAAAATTCAGTAGTTTGTGCTGGTTGTCGGGTCAGGGAGGTTTGTTCTGAAAGTGCTGAAGCAGTTTTACATGTAGGAACGCTGCAGCGCCATCTAGAGGTCGCTCTTTTTCATTTGTGCAGCGCTAAGCTGAACACCTGAAGGGCTGGAGGTGCAGTGTATGTATACTTTTAACAAGCAAGCGCACATCTGCAAATGTTTCCAAACGTAGCGTCGTATGTCTGGTGAGGACAAGACAGAGCTGCAACTTGTTTTCTTATCCAGGATTTTTGTTGTACAATGAGTCAAAGTCACCTTATTTGCTTGAGATGAGTTTGGATACAACAGGAGAAACCAGATAAAATCAAAGTGTCTAAAAGGATTTTAGATGTAAACGAGTTTCTGATGCACCTGAAATTTTTAAGGTTTGCAAGTCTGCTGTTTGAAGTGCTTTTTAAAAGTAAAAAAAAAAAAGTGTATACTTCTAAACACTTTTTTGACCTTCTTTATATTATGATTTGATAATGCAATACTTTTTCTTTTTTTCATTATTTTATTTTTGTAAATAATTTCTCTTTTGTTTAATTTGAAATTCATTCATTCATGAGAGCCTCGCGGTCACTGTGTGGGAGCTGGAGGATGGTGGAGATTTGGTATCGATCTCAAAATTACTCCAGGGCTTTCAGGGAACTCTTATTTTCACACGTGCATGTGCTTATTTGTGCACATGCATGGCACGGTTAAAAAAACTGGTTAGTACCACAAACCGCTCTGCTACTACTGTGTGCAGCTTGTTTGATGGAACAGAACTAGAACAACCACAGAAGGAAGCACCTGAAGGATTTGTTGTGCGGACGCTCAGCAACAAACAGCTGCTGTCCGTGGTGCTGAAGCAGGCGGAACGGAAAGATTTCGTTATTTAAATTAAATCAATGAATAAACTCACAAAGCTGACAAATCAACACTTACTCTTTTTAGAAAGCCTTATTGAAAAATGAAATGTAAACTGAAGGTGGCCTATTTTTAGGGCTCCCCTTTAAAGTATCAGCTGATTGTCTTTAGGGGAGCTCCTCTGCTTTTCAGGGAACACGAGCTCCTCTTAGCTCCCCGTAATTCCAGCCCTGACTGATCTGATACCTGATAAGGGGCTAGTGTCACTTTTTAACTGTGCTGTCAAAATGAGTAAAATCATCATCTTTTCTCTCTGAACTACCAGGAAGCTTTGATTCTGTCCCTGATTCAAGCTACAGAAACTAGGCTGTTATTACCATCATAATGACACAATAGCAGTTGGAATATAATTTATTCATAGCTTAAAATAAAATGTTGACTCGGTCTAAAATAACTCAAATGTTCTTTTCTTTGCTCCTGAAATTCTGACTGAAGACACAAAAACCATTAGCGCTAGCTAGCATTAGCCAGAAGCGCTACCTGTTTGAATGGATAGTGACAACGGGAATAGACAATCATGTTGAAATGGGTTGAAAGGCGGGATTCAGAGCAGCAGTGTGAAGGAAAATAGTAGGAACAACTCCCCTACATTTGCCTACATTCATATTGACCCGTCCCAATTCTACCGCCATGCTTTGGTCTGTTTCAGCTGTCCTCGCTGAGCAGACGGAGAACAGAACACCTCCACATCAAGGTTATTTTGCTGCCGCTAGATACTCCAGTATGGTGCTTGTAGTTCAAGACCAAGGGGGGGCAATGAAATGATATTTTTATCTGTGATCCCGACTGCAGGCGTATGTTTTCTCTGAGCCTGTTGCAGGGATTTAGGTGGAGAGGACCATGTGGCAGACTGTAGAAGCTGTTCATATAGTCACTGATAACTCTGTAATGGTGTAATTCTTCCCATGAGTACATGTTAAGAGAACAATGTTTGATGCTTAGTTGATGAGTTGCACACGGGTCCAAAGGAAAAGAAGATTTTATTATTTTACTTTGCAAAAAAAACCTGGTTTTGGTATTTATGAAGTCATTTGAATGTAAAACAGTTTATGAGAACAGGGTTCCACGTCCACGCCTGCCAACCTGGCAAATGTGGCTTAAAGTTCAGTTTGGTGGGCATAAATAAAAACTTAATTACTGTGGAAGGTGATGGATAAGTGAGGTTTCTGTAGAGACTAAGAGTGGGGGCAGGGACCTAAACTATGTCCACGTGGCACCGAAGCCGGTTCAGGTGTGAAAATGATGGCGAAAACTAGTAGAAAGGCTTCAACATCCCCATGATGCTGCTGCAGTACATACTACAGGCTATGGGTGGTGCTAAAGAGTAACACTCCAAAGCTAGAGCAAAACAGTGTGTGTGCTTCTTTAAAAAATGCTTGACTACAAAGCATAAAACACTTGAGGAAGGGTGGATTGGGAAGCAGCGTGTGTTCATCACATTGACGTCATCTCCTCGAGTTGTGCGGCTTCGCTGTCCACACCGTACCGCAGACGGTAGAGGACTCAAACCGATCCACTTTGGTACTTCAGACATGGTTGGTTTCATGGAGGCTTCGTGGGATGAAAGGGTGGTTTGCTGTAATACTTTTGCATTTTTGCTGCAATCTGGTGTCATGGGGACGGCCCCCTAGTTTCCAGCCAATCATATGCCAAGATATCAGGATCATACCTTTTATATGGAAGAAGGAAGAGGTGCAGATGCTCTGAAGACGGTAGGACCATTTGGACTGACTGCATCTAGAACTTCGTGAGTCATCAGCGGCGGACTATAAAAGCAGCGTAGCAACAAGTTCGTCCACGTGACGACTGCGAGGATGGAAGATCTTGCTGCATTTTCCTTCATCACTCTGGATGCCATCGATGCCAAGATACCTATTTTCCTTCAGGATGATGTAATTGTACCACAAAGCCTATAATTCCTTTAATAATGCTTCGTAGTTACTGACCAACATGGGCGAATAAGAATAAAAAATCCTTTATTAGTCCCTCAGTGGAGAAATTGCTTTGTTTCAACAGTACAGGTGCAGTAAGAAGAAACACAGAGAGAATATCAAACAACACAAACACACACACACACACCCACACACACACACACACACACACACAAAATAATAATAATATGTCCAGCATGTGATCTGATAGGATGAGTGTGTGAAGTACATAAACTTGTGTTCTTTGTAAAGTCTGCCTGCAGCAGGAGGAAAGACCTGCGGTGTCTCTCCTTCACACAGCGAGGATGGATGATAAAATCCATAGACTCAAAATCTCTGTTCTGAAGTGGGCAGGTCAGGGTCCAGACCCTAACCCAGTAGAGATGCCATGACCTGGAAAACACATCCAGGGAATGCGAGCAAGCTACAGCAGCTCTGTCTGGAAGAATGGACTAAACGTTACTGAACGTTATGCAGATCTGATCCAGTTCCTGCTGTAACGAGGTTTTCCTGGTCCATGTTGCTCCGGTGCTTCTATTAACAGCCTGTTCAGAGCACTGAGACTCTGTTACTGCTGCTGACTACACGGACTTGTACTGAACCATTAGAAGCGTCTTGCAGACAGAGTGGTTTTTACCTGTTAAGGTAAATGTTCAACATCAGACACACTAAACTTTAACGCTCTGCCTTGTCAGCTGCCTGCAAACAGCCTGACAATAACAAGCCAAGTTTAAGAATTCAGAGCCAATAACAGAAGTGGAAACGGTTATTTGGAAGGAGTAGAAATAAATGTAGGCTACAGCCGACACCTTTAGTACTGAACCAGGACAGGATCGGATGAATTCTGATCCATGCTGTGGATTCTCACCTCATTTTTTCAGTTCTTTTTTTTATTGTTTTTTATGTGTTGTTTGTTTAAACTTGTTAATGTGTGACTCTGTGGTCAGGTGGGGACGAGTTGCACTGATAATCCGGCTCATATTCTCTAAAAGAATTTGGTTAGTGGAAGTTGGGATTGGTTGGAAACTTTAGGAATCTACCAGCCATGTCGCTGATCAACAAAGTTCATGTAGATCCCTGGATGGAGGTGAGCTGAACACTCGGTTAGCGAGTTTCTCACCGCAGATTCATGGTGTTAGCCAACACAAACACCTCTTTCTCAGAGATTTTCAGTAGTGTTTTTGATTGAAATGCCCATCTATAATAAACCTGATGGGTTTTTTGTCTCGGTGGTGATCAGTGCCTCTCAGTGTTCTTGGGCATTTTCCATCAGGCTCCTGGAGCATCAGCAGAGTGTGGAGCTCTGACTCTGGTCTAAAATACCACGCCATCCTCTTGGACCTGGATCTTTGGCCTTATTTCCTCAATATGACATGAGTTCTCTGTTTCTACACAAAAGAACTGAATACAAAACATGCTGACTCAGCAGACTGTTCACTGTAGCAAGCGTATGTCCATATTCTGAGAAACCCAACAACACATGCAAAAATAGATCAATAAATAGGCTTTTAAAACCAGTTACAACATCAGAATATGGACTTTGGAGTGTCTGATGTCTGGTGTATGTCACTGAGTAAACATGTTGTAGCTCATCAGCTCACACAGCAAACTGTTAAACTGGCTGTTTTATTTAGTCATTTATGAAAAGATGACCCAGGTTTCCCCTGGGTCATTCTAGCAGCAACATGCACAAATATTCATGACTTACCCGCATCCTGCAGAGCATGCTGTTAGCACACATCTGAACTAGCATGCTAATATACTATCTTTGCTAATAACTCTCATTTCTCCGGCCTGCAGTTCTGGCTGTCACAGTCATTTCGGCCTCGTGTGAGTCAGTGTGTCTGATGCTGCAACATTATTCATATTGCTGCATGTCAGCATAACCAGAGGGCTATGAGCATGGAAGGCTGAGGAGAAGCCAAGTAATCAGGCAACACAAATGTTTCCAGACTCATAAGCACAAAGACGTCATTTTCTTGGATGTTGCAGTGCATCAGTGTTAGAAACCAGCAATCAGCAGGTTCATTTACATTTATAAGCTGTTTGCACGGCTCATTTATGCTGATATGTGGACATGCGGGGAGGTGGAAATTACCTCCGTACATCTGGAGCAAACTGTGATTTATGAAGTCAGCATTGCTTCCAGATATGCATTCATAGGATTTTATAAATCTGGTTATTTACTTTACAAATTACACACTGAGTCCGTGTGTGCATGTTTCATCTCAGTAAAGTAATACTGATGATGACCCATGCAGTAATTATCTAATAGGAGGCTCCTACCGATGCTTAGTCAAGTCCAGGTGGCCTCTGTTTGTTCTGGCCAGGCAGTTTATGTTCCCTCTAACGGAACTTCAAATCTGCATGTTCAAATATTCATAATAAAACTGAATACTAGATCCGACTCATAAATGAAATGGAAACTTAATGGAATGAATCACTAAGAGAAAAATCATGGCCACTAATCTCAGACTGCTGGACGTCTTTTTCTCCAGAGAGAGTCGAACGGCTTCCAGCCGCCATGAAGAAACTCTTCATAATGTTCTCGTCTTTAATCTCTGAGGGAAAACCGGTGTACGTGGTTCAGATTAAAACTCGTTCTCTATTTTCTCTGGACTCGCCGTTGCTGCGTCTCCTGATCTTTTGTGTGTTCAGCACACACACTGACTCTAAGTCTGCCATGACACCTCACTCTTCATCAGTCATCATCACTTAAGCTCTGTGGTTGTTTCTCCCCCTAAGCCCCGGCCAGAAGAGGGCGTCTTCAGTTCCTCTTCAGCGTTAACCATTTACCCTTTAAGTTTTATTTGAAGTATATAAATAGAAACTAAAGGTAGGAGATATAATGGAAAATAGTTCGAGCAAGCTACATTTTAAAAATACACAATTTAAAAGTCCAAACTCGTTTCTTCAGACTTCCACCTGAAGCCACGCCTCCAAAGCACAGAAACACGCATGCTTGTTCTCGAGGGTTCACGAGTGCTGGTAAACCGGTGAACCGCACACACAAAATTCATGTTTTGGACGCAGGCTGTTCGCCTCACAGATTCAGCAGTTTGAGTCCGAACGGCATCACACACCAACAGATTTCTGTCAACTTGTCATGCTGACAGCTCGCAACTGGAAATCGAGGGAAAAATCTGTCATGAAGTCGTGTAGTGTGTCCTCAGCTTCGTTTTACTTAGCAAACTTAGCCCAGTATAAACAAACGCTACAGTATCACTAACAGTGCAGTTCGTCCATTCGTTTCATCCTAAATCCAGCTGGATACGTGTTAAAATGACGACATAATGCCGGAAAACCGATGAATATTCTCCAAAAGTCATAAAGACACAAGGTTAGAGCTGTCACGTGGTAGCTCCTCTATCCTTCAGCTTGTTTCTTGGAAGCAGCTTTTCTGCTATAATGTCGCTGACGTTTAAGTGTTTGCCGTAATTTGACGTAGTTAACTAGCCAAGCTCTGGCTCTCGCTTCGTTGCCTCTACAAATGCTCCAAACCTATGAGAGCGCACGATTCGTGCTCATGCAGAGGGGATGACGGGGGAGGGACATAAGACAGTTAAGTTTGACAGACATACCACCAACCGCTCTTTTAGAATGGCCGGTTAAAATGATGGATGGTGTTGTTTCAGTCCTGTTCGTTCTACAGGGGACTAAATATTTTATTTTGTGTTCAAGCATTTAATTAACTGACTGCAGTTGGGGTGTCAAGGGGGTTTTAGCAATATAGTAAAAATGCTCCTGGAAAACATCTCCTACTCTAAGGCTGTCAGAAATAACGTGTTAGCAGAGGTAACTCATTCATGTAGTTAACTACTTTAAAATTCCGTCATTTATGCCGGCGAGACATGGAGGCGTCTAAAGGCAACATGGAACTGTGGCTGGATTTCAGGGCGTCACACTGGTGGGGGATGAGGATGGTTTTAAACACACACTTTTCCTGGTTTTTAAAAAGAAAACTTTTCACGCAGTTTTGCAGAAACGTTACTGTTCTTGTCGTCTGTGTGTCTGCACAGCGCAGCCGCCTCCTCCCTCCCTCTCCTCGTGTGAATCATGACGGCCGTCGGCGATCAGCTGATCGGCTTTTCTGTCGCCAGCACGTCTCACATTTTGCATTTGTTTATTGTTCAGTTAAGAAACTAGCTGTTCATGGTTCACACCGGCACAGATTTACCCAAAAGGTACTGTTTTTGGACGCGCTAGTACCAGGAAGCTAAACCTACCCGTCTCATGTCAATCAGACCCATGTTGGTCACTAGAAGCTGAATAATGAAACATGTCGGTAACAGCAGCCTGTTTCAGTTAGATATCTTTTGCCTTTATTTTAATTTATTTTATTTCATTTTTCAGTATTAATGAGGTTTGCTAGTGAAACAGCTGTAAAGTCTACTAGTCATCAGACAGCCATGCACACATCCGTGATGGTGGATCAGGTTCAGATATCCAGTGAGTAAAAAACAGAGAAAGGAAGCGAGGAGACGTCTCCTCTAGATCGTTGCTGCTGTGCAGATGTTGGAGACACTGGATCCCCCCTCTCATATAAACAGCTAAGTTATGGAAACTGTTGGACTCTTTGCCACCATTTCCTCAATGCATTATATAAACACTCGCAACCTATTCTGGTAGAGCTAGATCTCCCCAGCATGGAGGATGACCCGGCTGCACCGACCCATCAGTGCGTTGCTGGGGAAAAGAAACACTACGGCGGGCTGCTACTCGGAGTTGACACCCAGTGATTCAGTCTTGGATCTCAGAGCTGACATTTGCAGCCACATCACAGGCCACTGAGTCAGCATCGGCCTTTATACTCAGCCTTTTCTGCTTCATCTCTCCACTCATTCAGACGCAGGCCTATTTTTATCCTGCACATTTGCAGCAGCAGAGCTTACATGGTTGCAAATGCTCATCCTGCATGATATCAAGCTTGTTTGCTGCCTCTCAGCAAACATTAAAGAGCACATAACTACAGATTTTTGTACCATCGCATCTGCTGCTGCTTCCCGTCACCCTCCTTCGTCTCTTTCTGAGACTTGAAATGNACCCTCCTTCGTCTCTTTCTGAGACTTGACCAGAAAGATGCTGTTATTAAAATGATGTTCCTGTATGTAGATAGGTGGGATTGTAGATCTGCTGCTGGTCATTGGTCTTATCATCTCCATGGTTTCATCAGACATGTCTGGGAAAGCGACAGGAGTCCACACACACACGATATTTGCCTTTTGCAAACATCCCACATTCCTGCTTGCATGTAAATTAGCTCTGCTTCACTCAGCCTGCATCAGTTAGACCAGGGGTCTGCAACCTTCACCAATAAAAGCTATTTTTACCACCTGCCCCACAAATTTGACTCCTAAAAATAACTTTCAATAAATAAACTGTTTACATTTTATAGCTTTATATGTGTCATGAAAATAGAAAAACCTGCGCACCGCAGAGGAACATTCAGCAGCTGCAGAACGTTATTTATTTCTCACAGAAGCTCGGATTTGTTTTTGTTTTTGTACTTTTCAGGAAACATGTGTTTTCTCTCTAAATGTCTTTCAATAATACATTTTTTTGTTCTTTGCTCATTTCTTGGCACAAATCAAACGTCTGACGGCAGCATCGATGGATCTGGAACTTTAACCCTGTCCACGCTGAATTACTGCTTTCCTCTGGAGCCAGAGAGCAACGTCTGAGCTGCAGGCTGCAGATCCCTGAGTTGAACCGACTGGGCCGACTGTGTATAACCATCTCTCAACATGCTGCAACACGGATGTTCTGGCGTTCAGGAAATGTAGTAAAGTAAAAATCTGCAGCACAGCTCTCAGTCAAACGGCTGTTAAATATTTCAGGTGTGAGTTAGATGAAGAAAATGGGTCTTTGTTGTGAGCTTCTCCCGAGTCGATGATAGCTGCGCTCTTCCGTCCTCACAGCGCTCCCACTGCTGTTCATAAACACAGATAAGAACTTCACGTGGTGAGGACATGAAATATGGCCACACAGGGTGTTCGTTTGAAAACACACATAGTGGTTGATAAGGAGCCAAAGTTACCAACCAGTCAGAATTTGCTTGAGCCAGATAAAATAAATCCAAATTATAGGTGCACCTGATTACATTGAAATATACATGTTTCCTTAAATTGTTTTGGAGATTTTTTATGAAAATGGTGAACAAAAACAACTAAAGCAGGCTTTAAAAAAAATCTATGAATCAATTCAAATTTAATTCATCCAACACAGAATCATAAAACCCAGGTGATGCTAATAATAATAATACATTTTATTTAAAAGCGCCTTTTAAAACACCCAAGAACACTGTACAAAAGAATATTAAAATAGTTAAAAAACAACAAGTACAAAACAAACATTAAAACGGTTAAAAAGTACAAAACAAAAAACGGAACAGAGGACAACATAAAGGTGGAGAATGACTAGATAACGTAGGACTGTCTGAACAAATGTGTTTTGAGTTGTGATTTGAAGAGAAGAAGAGAGTCTATGGTACGGATGTCAGGGGGAAGAGAGTTCCAGAGATGGGGAGCAGAGCGGCTGAATGCTCGGCTCCCCATGGTGGCGAGGCGGGCAGGGGGGACAAGAAGCTGGAGAGAAGAGGAGGATGGAAGTGAACGGATCGGAGCAGCAATGTGCAGGAGATCAGATAGACATGGAGGGGCCAGATTGTGGAGTGCTTTGAATGTAATGAGGAGAATTTTGAAGTTACTTCTTTGTTTTACGGGGAGCCGGTGAAGTTTTTGTAAGATGCTGCAGAGTTTTGGAGGAGCTGCCGTTTCTGGAGGGATTTATTGGGGAGACCAAAGAGAAGAGAGTAGCAGTAGTCAATCCGGGAGATAACAAGATGTGGACGAGGATGATGATGGTGTGGCGGGTGAGAGAGGGACGGAGACGAGAAATGTTTCTCAAGTGAAAATATGCAGACCGGGCGATACTGTTGATGTGGGAGTGAAAGGAAAGAGGACGACACCCAGACTCTTTACCTGAGGGGAGGGAAGGACAGGTGAGTTCAGATGTTTTCATTCACCTGAAAAGTATTCAGCAGCTTTTAACCTCTCGCATTGCAGCTAACGCTGAGACTATAAGTTCCTACAGTGGAAAAAATCACACGTTTGAAGTTGTGCTAAAAAGAATTAAACCAAACATGGCAGGTAAACTGGTTTAAAGGTTAAAAAAGGTGGTAAAAAATGGCCAGTTATACAGCAGAAGGTTCATGCTGAAGATAAGTTTCATCTGCGGTACCAGGCAGATGAGACAAAACTGTTTTCAGTGTGTTGCAGGTCTGTTGTCATGGGTTAAAAACACCCCAGTTCTCCCACTAACTCCCCCAGACCCGGGTCTACGATGTCTGTGTTACACCTCAGGTTGAAGTAGCTCGACTTCATTTTCTGGAGAAACAGCATTTTCAGCGCTTATTGATCAGGAACTTCTGCAGAGTCTTGTACTGAACCCGTTTTCCTGCTGCAGCATCATAAATGACAAAGACAACTGGAGCTTTGTGGATTAACTCTACCAAAACTACACGTGATATAATTTAGGAGAAGCTACATGTTGGATCATGAACCAGAAATCCGGTTTGCTTGTTTTGATGATGCTCATGCATGTGTGAGCTCGCATTAGATTCATTAACAGCACCTGCAACAGTTAACACATAAATACTGAAGATGTGACGTTCATGAACGAATTGATTCTTTTGAACGACTCTTTTTAAATGAACGATGAGAACAGAGTCGCAGTTGCAAGCAGTTTTTTTTTTTAATCTAGAAATTCTTATTTTTATTATCCTGAGTTCTTTGCGTCACTAAAACGTTCTTGTGTGGGAAATTTTGGAGTAAAGTTGTTTTGCGTGGAAGATATTTGCAGCTGCTTAGTTTTTGTTGGGCTACAAAGAATTTTGATGAGAGAAAATCCAAACTATAGATCTCTCTGTCAAAGCATGGCTGCTGAT
>CM047987.1:2036188-2049715 GCA_026261665.1 Melanotaenia duboulayi | reverse complement strand
TCTAGTACCGGGTCTTCCTCTTCATCAGGGCCACCTTCTATAACCTGGTCAGACCCCCTTTTTAATCCTGGTGAGGTGGATTGAAGCAGGTGGAGGAAACCTTCCTCAGAGGTTTTCTCCATGTTGACATGACAGCATCACACAGTTGCTGCAGGTTTGTCGGCTGCATCCATGATGAGAATCTCCCGTTCCACCACATCCCAAAGCTGCTCTACTGGACTGAGATCTGGTGGCTGTGGAGGCCGTTGGAGTCCAGTGAACTCATGGTCATGTTCTAGAAAGCAGGTGGAGATGATCTGAGCTTTGTGACATGGAGCATTATCCTGCTGGAAGTAGCATCAGAAGATGCTCCACTGTGGTCATAAAGGGATGGACATGGTCAGCAACAATACTCAGGTTGGCTGTGCTGGTTTAACCAGGCCACGTTGGTACTAAGGGGCCCAAAGTGGACCAAGAAAACCTCCCCCCACCATGACACCAGCAGCAGCCTGAAGCGTTGATCCAAGGCAGGATGGATCCATGTTTTCATGATGTTTCCAGCAGATTCTGAGCCGAGCATCTGAATGTGGAGCTGAAATGGAGACTCATCAGACCAGCAACGTTTCTCCATCTTTTGGTCCAGACACCTGCTGCTCGCTGGATATTTTCTCTTCCTCAGACCATTCTCTGGAAACTCTTTTCTTTAAAAGGAACATGGTAGTCGGATGTTGCAAAGCTTCTTCCTGTTCTTTTCTTCTTTAATCCCAGACAGCCTCCTGCACACCTCATCCTCAGACTTGTTTTACAACCTAATGCACAACAAAACTGACAGCTTCTTAGGAGGTCAAAGTACACGTCATTCTACTGAACTAACCTTTAGAAGATGCAGACATACAGCCTATCGTCAAAGAACATCTGCTTTTGGCTGGAAAGACATACTGATGAAAGACTCCAGATGTTTGGTAATTGGGGTTATTTTTGTAACTCCCAAATAACAAAAATAATATGAAATAATATCATGGTATCATTTACAAGAGCATGTTTTTACGATCTTTTCTGTGCCTTTTAACACTGATTTTCTCTTTCTTGTCCCCGTGCATCGGGGTCGTCTTTGCTGCTCCTGGACCGTCCAGCATGTATGTCAGGCTTCTTCAAAGCAGCACAAGGAGACCACACATGTCTGCAGTGTCCCATTAACAGCCGAACCATCAGCGAGGGAGCAACTAACTGCGTCTGTCGTAACAGCTACTACCGCACAGACTCCGACCCTCCACAGATGCCCTGTACCAGTATGTATGCACGTCACGCCATCTCCAAACAGGTTTAACCCTTAAAGCACAAACGTATGTGGGCTCAACTGTGATGGGTAGCTACCCTTTAGCTCACGGGTGTCAAACTGTGGTCCTCGAGGGCAGGTATCCTGCAGGTTTTCATTGTTTCCCTGATCTAACACACCTGACTGAAATTAATGGCTTATTGTGAAGAAGTTGACAAGAAGCTGTTGGATCCAGTTGATTTTATTCAGGTGTGTTAAATCAGGGAAATAATGAAAACCTGCAGGATACCGGCCCTCAAGGACTGGAGGACACGCCTGCTTTAGCTGATCTACGGATGTTTTCCAGGCATTTCTAACCCATCCATAGGCTAACCCATGAATGTAGGCTTGGAGTTTTAAGGGTTAAAGGGTTTTAAGGGTTAAACCCAGAAAATGAACC
Organism: Melanotaenia duboulayi; assembly: GCA_026261665.1. Taxonomy (NCBI): domain Eukaryota; kingdom Metazoa; phylum Chordata; class Actinopteri; order Atheriniformes; family Melanotaeniidae; genus Melanotaenia; species Melanotaenia duboulayi. The sequence goes on along the minus strand of CM047987.1, from coordinate 2,048,021 downwards.
CAGAAAGACGTGCATGGACCCAGCAGTTTAAAGTGCAGTAGAAGTATCATTTCCTTCTTTCCTTCTCTTATCCAGCTGTTCCATCTGCTCCACAAAACGTCATCTCCATTGTGAATGAGACTTCTCTGAGGCTGGAGTGGAGCCCGCCTCAGGAGGGTGGTGGCCGGGAAGACGTGGTCTACAACATCATATGTAAAAGCTGTGGCAGCGGGCGTGGCAGCTGCACCCGCTGTGGAGACAACGTGCAGTTTGTTCCACGGCAGCTGGGACTGACGGATACCCGCGTCCACGTTAGCGACCTGCTAGCTCACACCCGCTACACCTTCGAAATACAAGCCGTTAACGGTGTGTCTGACCAGAGTCCCTATTCACCACAGTACACATCTGTCAACATCACCACCAACCAGGCCGGTGAGTCAGAACCTGGTTCCACATCATACATCTGGAAGTATTGCCCTTAGTGCCCTCTGAGTGTCTGGAAGACCTCTAAATAAATACAATCTACCATTATTTTTATTATAATATATAGTCCAGTCGACTGTCTTTAGCCGTCCCTGAGAACTCAGTGGTTTCATTTTGGATTTTTTACTATATAGATTGGAAAATGAGAAATATGTAAACTCTAGTCTGGAGCTAAAAAGAAGATAAATGTTTTTATTGTAAAGGAAGATAAACATTCAGTTCAGCTTTATTTGTATAGCACAAATTGACAACAAAGTCATATTCAGGCTCTTCACAGCGCAAACAAATCCACATTTGTTCAGTTTATAATAACTTTGTTCATACAAGACAATTCATGAAGAATATTCACCTTGATCTAAGAATACCATTTTAATTGTGAGGTGTTACATATTAGGATATAACAGAAGGTTTAAAAATCCTCTGGTTCTTAAAATGGGATAAACAACATTAAAAAAACGTCTACACATGACATAAATAATGATGCAGTAAATATACAGCGTCATTATTTATTAAACAAAAAAGCGCTTTACTGCTTCCATCGTTCTACAGAGTAGGAAAGACTGAACGTGTCCAGGTCCGCCGCATCATGTGATACTTCGATTGAACGCAGGTGCATAGTGATGACCAGATGAAGCTTCATGAGGCACCGAAGCTTTCCAGCAAACTGGTTTAGAAAATGGTTCATTTCTCGAGGCTTCATGTGCACACGAAGCCCCCGCTGGTCAAATTGAATGACAACAGATTTCTTACAAAGAAATGGCTATGTTGTCTCAAATACATGAGATTAAATTAGATTAATATTCATTGTCGGGGGAAACTGACAAAAATAAAGAAGTCACTTCTAGGCTTGAACACACGTCGTCTGTAAATAAGAGTCGTTATTCTAATCAATTTAACTTAACTTATATAACTTATGTACAGGTATAGCTGTTATGAAGGCAGTCGGTGGTATCAGGTGTGATTAAATAAATACGCTAGACCAGGGTTCCTAACCTTTTTATGCCGGGGCCCAACTTTTCTAGTACAGTGATCCCATGGTTAGAAACCTCAGCAGTAGACCTTCTTTTTCAGATTGTGGTTATTCTGTGATCTTAGAGCAAGCAAAGCTCTTTTTTTTATCCTGGTGACCTAATTAATCTGATCTCTGGCCTTAAAAAAGGAAGTTTAAGTAATCAAATAACCAATAAACATCATTCCAGTCTCGTGTAAAACGTCTCTGTCATCTTTCTTTTCTAGCACCATCTCCAGTGTCCATCATCCACCAGGTTAGCAGGACTCCCAACAGCATCACATTGTCCTGGTCTCAGCCGGATCAGCCCAACGGTGTCATTCTGGACTATGAACTGCAGTACTTTGAAAAGGTACATCGGTCTGATTATTCCCAGAATGGCTCCTAGGCCGAGTCTGGCCTGGTCTGGTTCTGGTCCTGAAATGGACCGGTGAAATCCTGGATTTGTCTGATGTGGAGTTTGTGATGTTTGTTTCAGAACCAGGCTGAATGGAACTCGTCTCTAACAAGGAGTCAAACCAACACCGCGGTCATACGAGGCTTAAAACCCGGCACCATCTACGTCTTCCAGGTTCGGGCTCGGACTGTCGCTGGATTCGGACGCTTCAGCGGCAAAATGTACTTCCAAACCATGACTCACGGTGAGAATGACTCATTTACTCACCCCTCTGCCTCCAACAGGGGTCAGGATGGAAAAATGACATCCCTTCATTTCTTTTGTTTCTTCCCTGTAGAGGAGTATAACTCCAGCATCCAGGAGAAGCTCCCCCTTATTATCGGCTCATCTGCTGCAGGAGTCGTCTTCATCATCGCCATCACCGTCGTCATTATTGTCTGTCGCAGGTAAGGCCATGAAAAGATGAGAGTAAAGATAAATTTCCCTTGAAGACTACAGAATTCTTCTTGCATGGCCAGTTGTTACTGATAACAGAGTATTTCCATTACTTCTAACTAAGATGGATTACTGATAGATGTTTGTCCATCGCGGTAAATGACATTTTATTACCCACTTTCATTCAGTTAAGTTTGATTTTAAAAGTCGTATCTGAGCCTGCATGCATTGCAGTTAAACTTTGAACCAGAGGCATTTTTTATGCATCCACTGTAGCTATGTAGTCTCCAAGGTCCTTCCTGCTCCTGCTTGATTCAATTCAGCTTTATTTGTATGTCGCCACTTTACAACAACGTCATCTCAGGGCTTTACAGACAAATCACTTCAAGCCAGTTCATAATAAATAACAGCCCAGTTAAAGAAAACCACCAGATTGGATTGAATCTTGCATCGATCCAATCCCTCACCCCGAGCGTGCAAGGGGCGACAGTGTATTAGTAGCTTCTTCCAGGTCTTCGTATGTATATGGTGCTTATCGTTGGAGTTTAGCTCATCAGGTGTTGACAGATTCGTGTTTGTCCACAGCAGGAGAGGTTCAGACAGGCCAGAGTCGGAGTACACAGACAAACTCCAACATTACACCAGTGGTCACAGTAAGTATCCCCCCCACCAGGATCAGTATCTGCTAGACCTTTTTATTCAGCCTGTGTTTTACCAGCCAGATGCTTGAAGTGACCTACTATATCCATATTTCCTACGGTCTGGGTACAAGCAGCCCTGTTCTCAATAAAACAGTTTTATTATGCAACCAAGGGCTCAAACTTATGGATAAAAACTCAGTTTGGTTTCATCACTGCGAAACACTGAGAAACAACACATTTTTCTGTTTTCCATTTTCCAACCAAAAATGTAGAATCAGATAATGAACCGTTGTCATTGCATTTGACCACAACATGGAAGAATGGAAGACTGATAATAGCTGGTCCACGTATTCGTTAATTTAACCTTTTAAAAATCCTACTAGAAATGGTCCGCCGGTGCCCAAGCTGTCATTTGGGCTTCATATTTTTATGATCTGTACAACTTAAGCTAAAAGATGATGAAAGTCAGTGGGCAACAGATAGGACTCCTATTAGAGTCCAAGTGCTGTGTACGGCCCCTAGTGGTGACCTCAAGTATTGAACATTTTGGCTGCGTCGTGCTGCAGAAACACACACAGGTACAGAACGTTGACATGCACGTTTGTGTACACAGCAAGTAGATCCCAGCCCTGAGCCTGGAGAACTGTCAGAATGTGCTTAAATAGGGAGGATAAAGTGGTTTTCAGTGGGTTCAATACGCTGCTGTGATAAAGCACCTACTCGCCAGGATAATGCAAGATTAAGATTTTAATATGACATGAGTGATAACTTTGTTGATTATTCATTAAAAATTAACACTTTAATTCCACAGATTAATTAGTTTGCATTGACAAATTTATTTTTGACAGCCTCAATAAAATAATTCTAAATTTAATTGATAAATCTCTGTGTTTTTACAAAGATCTGGCAACCCTTTTAAATGATCTCAGGACCTCCAGTTTTGAGGGAGGTTAGTCTTTAAGTGGCTACACCTTCATGATAATTTTAAAAATTCTTGTCAGGGTTATTTTACTTTCCTTGTTGGGAGATTTTACTTTCCTTGCTACAAGATGATCTGATTGAATTGAAGGAATATTTATCTTCTAATATTCCCCTTCTTCCCTCCAAAGTGTCGCCAGGAATGAAGATCTACATCGATCCCTTCACGTATGAAGATCCAAACGAAGCCGTCAGAGAGTTTGCTAAAGAGATCGACATTTCCTGTGTGAAGATCGAACAAGTGATCGGTGCAGGTAAAGGAAAAGGACAGTTTTCCTCCAGGTTTTCTTCCTGGAGTTATTGGACCTCCTCTACAGGATCAGATGGAGGATTCATCCATGAAGGACTCGAGCCCAGAGTTAAACTTGTTAGCATTATTAAAATTTAATTAGGCCTTCCAATTCTGATTCAGAGCTTATCAGGTTTATTGACATGGTTTCCATGGTAAATTCATATCTATATTACTACTTGTTGCTATTAGCAGCTTTTATCAATGTTTCATCTTTATTGTTTTTGTTTTGTTTTGTGCTCTAAAGCCCTTTCTGTTGCCTTTTCTACATTTCATAAAGAGTTATATAAATTAAGTATAAGAAATGCATAAAATGTGGTATTTTCTGAATTAATGATAGACTGTAAGAACAAACGTAAATGTCCAATAGAGCCATTGTTTTATACGTGGCTAACTAGCAGAGCCTCTGCTCCCAACGCGCATCATCGGTCGCTTACAGAAAAGCCACATCTTCCACGTGTACATGCACATGTGAACCACAGATGCAAACATGTAAAGCAAATGTGGATCACATGTTTGTAGACCTCGTGCGAAGCACATGTTCATTGCACAATTAAAATTTTGTTTGATGTTATGCATGGGCCTGTCATGGGGCTGAATTTAGTGGAGACCAGTTAAAATGACCAGTTATAAAAAATTTATCATAAACATCATAAAATGCATATTTATGTTTTGTATTAGCTATTAGATTAAAAAATTGGGGGCACTACACAGCAGTTGTGTTGAGGGCACCCAGATTGCTAGCTGCGGCCCTGCTAACCAGTGTGCTACAGAACGAAGAAGGTGGGGTTTGGTGGGTAAAAAGAACCAGCGACTACAAGAACAGCTGCGCTTTTGTCGATTGGTTGAAGCAGCTGCTGTAAAGTTGCTTGTTAGTTATACATCATATCATTCACTTTTCTCTGACCTCTCCTGTCTTGTGTTAGGTGAGTTTGGGGAAGTATGCAGTGGAAACCTCAGGCAGCCGGGAAAGAGAGAGATACTGGTGGCCATTAAGACGCTGAAAGCAGGCTACACGGAGCGCCAGAGGCGAGACTTCCTGAGTGAGGCATCCATCATGGGCCAGTTTGACCACCCCAACATCATCCATCTGGAGGGCGTTGTGACCAAGAGCAGCCCTGTGATGATCATTACAGAGTTCATGGAAAATGGATCGCTTGACTCCTTCCTCAGGGTAACGCAAATGTTTTTTAAACTGGGTCAAGTTTGTTTTCCATCCCGAGAATTCAAACCACACATTTAGTTTGTCTGCTCCTGAAATCTGGAAGAAACCAACAGAAAATCTGATCTGATCCAAACGTTAGTTCTGGTAGATCTTAGCACAGAGACAAAGTTCTTCAGTATGGATGGATGGACGGATGGATGCAGAAGAGGATGCTTCAAGTATACGTCTGGAGAAGATTAACACTAATTTAGTCATTCCTTCTTTTTGTTTCCCCTACAAGCAAAACGACGGGCAGTTCACTGTGATCCAGCTGGTGGGGATGCTGCGGGGCATTGCAGCAGGAATGAAATACCTTTGTGATATGAACTATGTCCATCGAGACCTGGCGGCGAGGAACATCCTTGTCAACAGCAACCTGGTGTGTAAAGTGTCCGACTTTGGCCTGTCACGCTTCCTTGAGGACGATACCTCAGACCCCACCTACACAAGTGCTCTGGTGAGCTCCTGTCCTCAATTCAAATTTTAACTAATTATCATTGAAATGCACAACAAGTCACTTTATGTGATCCTTTTAGGGAGGAAAGATTCCCATCCGGTGGACGGCTCCAGAGGCCATCCAGTACAGGAAGTTCACCTCATCCAGTGACTGCTGGAGCTATGGCATCGTCATGTGGGAGGTGATGTCATACGGAGAAAGGCCCTACTGGGACATGAGTAATCAAGATGTGAGTAAATCTGAATTCCTTTCAAGTGTCTTTTCTGCTGCATGTAATCGGTCCCAGGTTTGTACAGTACAATTCAGTCTGTCACAAATCCCCGTTAACATGTTTAAAAATGTGTCTAAATCGCCGTGTCAAGTCTCTCCATTACTTTATTGACAAAGTGGCCTCTGTTAGAGTATTAACAGCAGTATGGCTCCTGCCTCCTTCCCCTCCTGCTGTCTTTACTGAGCTTGAGCCAGTATCACTGTGTTTTCTGAGGTTGTCCTGAAGCTGAGACCCACCAACTGTCCTCTGGACGTTGTTCCATCCAGGGTGCTTTCACAGGTTTTTGACATAGTAGGGCCATGCAGCCTCCCTTTTTTCAACACCAGCCTGAGATCAGGGTTTGTCCCAAATGTCTTTAAGCAGGCTGTGGCCAGGCCACTAATCAGAAGACCTAATCTTGACCCATCAGTTCTCTCAAATTTCAGACCAGTGTTCCATCCCTCTTTCTCTCTAAAGTCCTGGAAAAACTTGTTGTCACACAACTACAATCATTTTTGTATCAAAACTACATATTAGAAAAATTTCTATCCAGTTTATGAGGACACCACAGGACAGTCAGCACTTCTAAAAGTGCAGAACGATGTCCTGTTGTCTTTGGATGCTAAAAAACCTGACACAGTTGGTCATTCCATCCTCCCGACCCACCTGGCCCAGCAGGTGGGCCTTCAGGGACCCATGTTGCACTGGTTCAGGTCTTACTTAACAGATAGAACTTTCTCTGTAATGATCAATGATCTCTCCTCTTCTCCAGCTCCACTGTCCTCTGGTGTCCCACAGGGTTCCATTCTGGGCCCTGTTTTATTTTCCTCAGGTTCTATGATATCCCGTCAGTGTCTCATTCCATCTGTATGCAGACATCCAACCTATCTGCTGGTTGCCCAGAACTCCCCAGAATATTGTTTACTAAAAACAGACGAATAATAACACACGTGCCTTAATGCTTACAGCACTGGTACCTATAATTATTTGGACCAATAGAAAAGCAAACAAAAATCTTCCATGTATAACAAATAATGAATGTTTACCTATACTCAGTGATCCTTTCATTATTTCAGGTTATCAATGCCATAGAGCAGGACTACAGGTTGCCGCCCCCTATGGACTGTCCTAGTGCACTGCATCAGCTGATGCTCGACTGCTGGCAGAAAGATCGCAACAACCGGCCCAAATTCAGCCAGATTGTCAGCACCCTGGACAAGATGATCCGCAACCCCAACAGCCTGAAAGCCATGACCCCACAGTCATCGAGGTGAGGCAGACTTCGCTCTCTGACTGAACCACCCCGCTCATGAATCAACTCTAACACTATTTTCTTCTTCTATGTTTCTCCATCCACCAGCGTTCACTTACCTCTGCTTGACCGAAGCACTCCAGACTTCTCCTCTTTTAGCACGGTGGACGACTGGCTGGATGCCATCAAGATGGGCCAGTACAAGGAGAACTTCACCAACGAAGGCTTCACCACCTTCGACGTGGTGTCTCAAATGACCATGGAGTATGATTCTTCTGATGCATCCATGTTGTAAACTAAAAAGCTTGCTAATGAATGAAGCTAACTTAATGTAGATTCCAGGGTCCAGCTTCTATCAGAAAACAAATACCTAACCCAAAACCGGAGCCTCTCCCAGCAGCAACTAGGCGAGAGGTAGGGTAAGCCCGGGACAGTAGTAGTGGGTGGATCGGTCCAAATATCGATAATATTGATACCAATGTTGGTATTTATCGATCTATACTAGTGTAATAATACCAATACTTTAATGGAAGGCTTGTAAACTGCCAATCTTCATAAATAAGCCAAAAAAAAGTGTTTTTTGGTAAATTTGGTTCAGTGTTGTGACAAAGCACTCACATGCCCAGAATCAGCCTCTCTTGCTGGGATAGAGCCAAATTCAGATTTTTATGGTATTAGTAATAACTTCATGTGTTTTAATGAATGCATTAATTCCTCTGATTATTCCGTTTGCATTAACCCGGAGAGATTAGTTATGGCAACTATGGGATGGCTGGACCACCCCTAACTATGAGGAAAGGAAGGTTTTAAGAGGAGGGCCTGATAGCCGAAGACAAATGCAAAAATATGTCCACTGCCCCGGCCGTTGAAACGATTACTGAAGAGTTGAACAGCTGTTAACTCCGTCTGTGTTGTCATGAGTTTGTTTTCATGAATGTTTTTTTTTAATCTGATGTAGCAACTAGCGGTGATTTCTGATGGTGTAACGGTAAAGTAGGAGTATGCCATTTTCTAGGGGAATGCTTTCACCCCTGCCCCCTTTCCACTTCCTTTTAAGGGAAGAGGGGTGTTGAAAAGCAAGTGGTTGGGAAAGGGTTGAAAAAGAGAAATGGTATCAGTCCTAAGATTTGGTACCCAGAATTGATATGATGTCATAACAAGATGGATCTGACAAATGCTTTTTCCTCAGGGACATCCTTCGGGTGGGAGTGACGCTGGCCGGCCACCAGAAGAAAATCATGAACAGCATCCAGTCCATGAGGGCACAGATGAACCAGATCACCTCGGTGGAGGTGTGATCCCACACACCGGGGGTTCACAGGCTCTGTTCGCTGTAGGAGGCCCAGCAGCCAACAACCCTGCTTTCTCCTGAACCTCTGGGGAAGGCTGATGACTTGCACACAGACTTTGACTTCAGTCCGACCTCAGGTTCATCCTCCCTCCAAACTCTCCCCACAGGGCTCCATCAGCCTGCCGTACAGCACATGTTAGTTTTTCTTGCCGCTGCTGTATGTCCAGGTAACAGAAATGATCCAAGCTGATCATAACTGTCTGAATCCAGTCCTGGGACGGCTCAGTCCATGTCCGCTACCACCAGGTTAAACCACTCAGTGAGAAATAATATTCCAAGGCTGGCCTTGTACTTTAAATACTGTGAAAAGTAAAGATTTAATATCACAATGAAAATGACGAAAAACAGAAAAAACTATAGAATTCTGCTGAATTCGTCCCTCCACTTTCATTCATTTCCAGATCCCACATGTCCATCACACACTGATGTTTCACCCCTAAAATTATATCAGAGAATCACTTTGGTGCCAGATCAGCAGCATTTTGTAACCCCCTCCTGCATCAAACCAAACTTTATTTATAAAGCACTTTCATACAAAACAGTGTAAAATGCTGCTTTAAAAACAATAACCTACAGACTTGTTTGGAGATCACAGCTTAGCAGATCCTGGTGGTTCTACCAGACCTCCTTCACTGTATCGTGACCTGGAAAGTTGGAGACTTGATCCTGATGAGGTTTTGTGAGGTTGCTACCTTTTGTCGGGGGGATATTGTTGCCATGGGGGTCATGTTGGTTCTGTTGTTGGGAGATTGTGTCGGGACTTCCTCTACAATGACCGAGGCTCCATACCAACCCTGACGCTGGCCTTGTGTCAGCGGTATTAACTGTTGAGGAATAGCAACCTGCAGGTCTGTAAGAAAATATGAAGCTTCATAACCACAAAGTTTACCATCAGAACACAGAGCCTCATTCACCAAAATCTTCCTAAATTTGTTCTTAAGATGTTTGTTATGAAAACTTTCTACAGTTTATAAAGCAAATGACCTACTTCTTTATCCAAACACACCCAGCATCTTTTAGGATGTTAAATGGAGTGAGTGGATTTAATTAAATAAAACCTCCAGGTGAGTCTGGAGGTTCATCAGTGGGGTCAGGGCATAACCTCCATCTCCAAGTAGTCATTACAGATGCGGTTGGATCTGGAAGTCTCAGGTCGTTCTAGGAAGATCTTCCATCCTTCCATCCATTTTCTTCTGCTTATCAGGGGCCATCCCTGTTGCCTTCAGTGTTGGCATCGCTGGTGTACTAATGATCATGGTGACGTGATGAAGTTCCTCATTATTTAGAAATAACCGGGTCAACTGGCCATAAAGACGTGAACAGCTCCCCGTCCAGATTAAGCTTCCTGTGGAGTATGAACTGACTGGACCAAAACCTTTTCGCCCCCTGGAGAACAGAGGAAAGTTTGTACGTAACGTCTTTGGCTGCAGCTTCTTCTTTTTTCATTAAATTACTGACAAATAATTATGTTTTTGCCTGAGAGAAATTATACCATGAGAATATCTGCAGTATCTTGCAGTTTATTTTAAATGACTAAATATTTTATTAATGAAGTTATTTTGGTGAATGAGGCTCTGAGTTTTTATCAGTACTGTAGCTGAAAGGCGTTTGTGTTGGTTTTTATTGATGTTGGCAGAATCCACCCAGGATTCACAGAGGATGACGCATCCTCCTCCTACTGAGCGGGAAGTCTTAACGTTGTATTCCTGAACAAATCCACCAGCTTCCCTTGTTCTGGTCCAGCTGGAGGTGACTTGGCCAGTTGTTTGTTTGTGAACCAGCTCTGGGAATCTTGATGTAAATCAAACTAACAGATGTAACACCAGGTACCCCCACATCAGCCATCGAAGCTGTGATCATTATTAGCTTTAACCAAACATTCCGGTTAAATCCAGGGTTTTTTTTCTGTGTTGCAGACCGTTTCAGACTTGGTGAGGTGAACATGCAGGTGTCTGACAGGTACTGTCTTTTTCAGCCAACACCTGGAATATATCAGACCCGCGTCTTCCTCCATTCCTGCAATAAATTAGCAAAGACGTGGCGTCACGCCCTGCTAAGACCTTCCAGCTGTACCTGTCCTCTGCTGTCATGGAAGATAAAGATGTGATGCGTTCATGCGTCTCGACAAAGCTAAACTCCAAAACATCACAAGAGCTAAAATGTCACTTGGGATCTTTGGTGCCATTAAAAGAATTGATGTGACACGTCTGCAGAGCTGGTTGACGTGAATCGTATGATGCATGGCTGCAGCCAGAGAGACCGCCAACAGTGACTGGCTGCATGTGCTGTGATTGGTGGAGGACCAAGCGTTAAAGCCTAACTCTGCATCTCAGCAACAAAAACCTTCCAAACTCATCTGAGTAACATGGCAGCTGCTTTGGTTAGAACTACTTCTCGATCAGGCCTTCAGCTTTCTTTAAGCAACACTTCCTGTTCTTCAGCGTCGCAGGTGACATTCGTTCAGCAGAAAGGATTCATGCCGTTCCACAATTATGCTCTAACACATAAAACCTGCTAATCTGTTGTACCTCACTTTATTTATGCGACAGCTTTAGTTACCGGTTACTTTGCAAAGAAAGATTTTGATTTATAAAAGGCTTATGAAATAAGGGTTAACCCTCTGGTTCATTCTAACATCACTGAACACACTGGACCTAAAATCACACAAAAGACTTAAAATCCAAGCAGAAAAAAGTTTGTTTCATTAGTGTGAAGACCACAAGCATATTTAATCATTTTTATAACTTAAACTACAAATATAAATTGTTGATTTTAAAAAACGTAAGTACAAATTTAATAAACAAAGTTACAAAGAATTATTTACAACAAAATTCAGACAATTTTTATGCAACTATTTACAAAACAATCCGTTTTTACCAGAAGATGGTCTGTTCCAGTCCAGAAACCAGTTTTTGTCTTCTAGAAGACAGAGAGGACGTCACAGGCTGGATTTCCAGGGTGTGTTAGTCCTGCTGTCCACCAGGAGGTGCACTTCAGTCTGCTTCTGGTGGATTTTTGTCATTTCCACAACTTCTCCTCTTCCTCAGCAACCAAATGCGTCACGTTGTCATATTCGTTTTTCATCGGTTGATGTGGTGCAGTTTCCAC
>CM047987.1:1794137-1805284 GCA_026261665.1 Melanotaenia duboulayi | reverse complement strand
CATCACTGCAGACACCGCACCGATCCACCGAGAACTTTATTTTATTTAAATAGAACCAAACAGAATCTGCTGCAGCTTCACTTGGTAGAAGTTGGATAGAGTCACGTTTCTATTGTGTTCTATCAGCTTCCTGTTAATGAGACTTTTTAATGAACCAAGGATCATGATTAGTTTTGCAGAGGACTCCATTCCAGCTGTGGTCGTCGTCTGGTTCGGCTCTTCGTGATGCTCCAAACATCTTCAGAATGAGGTCCAACATCTTCCTGATGGAATAACCACGGTTGTCCTGGGAAGAGACGTCACCTTGACGAGAGCACATGTCTCTTCAGAACTCCAACATCCACCTCTGAATCAACGGGTGAGGTCCTTCATAGACACGGATGTCCTCCATACCTTCCCACCTGCCTCTGATAACATCCTGGATCATCATCTCTGGGTCTCTGCAGGACTTAGAGCTTCTCTCATTTTCCTGCAGATCATCTCGTTTCATCAGGCTTGATAGAAAAGTCTGTAAACTTCCATCTTCTGGGACCTGATAAACATATCTTGTTTTGTGTACAGCTCAGAGTCAGCAGTGAGGGGAAAATCTGTTAATGGATGTTAAGTGAATATCACACACAGATAGAAAATCCTCTGGAAAGAGCTCCTCTCTGCCTTGGTGGACTTTCCAGCCTCACAGAGAAGCAGTGAGGCATCATCACGCTTTCAGTCTTTTCTGAGCGGTAAGTCCTGATGGGACAAGGATCCTGGGTTTCCTCTGTCAGCAGAAATATGTGCAGCCTCTCCTCTCTGCCTTTAATTTTCCATCCTTCTGCTTTCTGTTCCTGCTGGTTCTCCATCTTCCTCTTTTCTTTTTCTACTTTCATTCTACAGCGACCACGAGTATAACCCAGAGCGTGACACGATCACACGGAAGGAGAAACAAGTAAATCAACAGGATGAGCTGCGGTTTAAAATAAGTCAACCTTCACTTTCATTTTATTCAGATTTCTTTAGTTTTGTTAGCGATGCATCGCCACCTCCAGCTACAAGAGTAAAACAAAGAGCACACAAAGAGCTCAGATATCAGACCGACTGGAGGGTCTGAAGATTAAAAGTCTGCGTGAAGTCTGGTAAAAAGCTGAAATGTGATAGCAGGTTTGATTAATTTCTTCAGTGTAAAAGAAATACCAGTTTCCTCTGCAAAGATCTGATTGGCTCCTTTTAGCTCCTGTTTACTTTGAACTGTAGCCATCTTTGAGTCTTCTTACCTTTTGCCGACGGGGCCTCTGATCACCAGACGGCACCTGCACCACAAACAAACGGTGGTGGGGCCACAACACTTGAGCCTTCAATGTGACTGACTACAAAATGCTCGACTGCAGAAACAAGAACCACTGCATCCGTCTGTGGTTTGGGCAACTCTATAAATTGAGGAATGGCAATAGGCCAGGGTCTGAGCAGACCACCAAACGAGTACTACAGCCTACAGGATCTGCAGCACCCTGCAATGCCCAGATAATAAAAGAATAATGCAACTGGTATGAGGTTAACTTCGTAAAGAAGTCACAGGACTTTACTCTACTAAGGTCAGGCTGGATCAACACGGTGCTGACCCCCACCACAATGTTATACAACACAAAGTGGAATGCCACTGAACACAGGAAACCATTTAGAGTTCAGACTGATCCACCCGACAGCCTTTAGAGAAATGCTCAAACGAAGGACTCGGACTACAAAGGGTCCTTTTCCACCGAGCTGGTTCCAGTGCTGGTTCAGAGCCACTGCCCAAGCTCCGGCTCCTGGCTCCAACTCTTTGATGGGCCAGATCTAAGAACCGCTTCAGGTAGGTTTAGTCAGCAGTTGGAGGCGGGGCTACTCTGCTCCAAGAGCTGGAAAAGTGTTGAAACACTGAACCGCCATCTTCAAACCAGAGAAGCCATGATTGTTAAAACCATAAAATACCACTTTTATTGATAAAGCATTTTAAAAATAAAACACATGGTTGACCAACATCCTGCACAACAAGTAAAACAGAAATAATTCATATAAAAGAATAAAAGTGTGTTTTCAGAGAAGATTTAAAAGCATCGACTGAGGGAGCTCGTCTTATATGAAGCTCATTCCAGAGCTTAGGGGCCACAACAGAAAAGCTTGATCACGTCTCATTTCTTTGTGTTTTAGGACCCATCAGTAACATCTGGTCAGCTGATCGGAGGGAACAAGAAGGGGCGCGCCAAGTCGGACAAATATGCCTAGAGAACTAAAAGCAAATAACAGAACCTTAAAATTCACCCTGAATAGAGAAAAACAAAGTTGTTCCAAAGAGGAGACCCCGTGTCTGACATTCAGCATGAACTGGAGGGGTCCATCAGACAAACGCTGCTTCCAGACAGAAAGAGATGCTGCAGCAGGCTGCGATAGAACCGTCAACCAGCTCGTAAAACGCTGAAAAGGAGATTTCAGGAACATAATGAAGCTGGAAAGAAGCAGCAACGCTCCGTGGGTTCAGAGCGAATGTCACTAAAAGGCCTGAATGTCTTTCCTGGTTTGAGGTGAAAAGCAGATTCACTGACGGTTTTCATCAGGACTGCCACAAAGACCCATTTGTTTTCTACAAAAAATGGTCTTTAGTAAAAATACAAAACTGATGGAAGTCAAAATCTAAAACTACATCAATTAAATGTCCAACCATTTTTAGAGCAATGCAAGAATAGAATTCTCTCCCAAAACACATTTCATATACAAAACAATATACATGGTTTTAAAAAGACACTAACTAGAGGAAATTCTGGAAATGAGCAAGTATTTTTGGTGTGTAATGAACCTATAGGCATTTTATTTTTCTGTAATATTTTAAGTTAATTGAATATATTTTTATATTATTATAGATTCAGTCAGAGCCTGACAAAAGGTGTGTCTGAGTTTATTTAAATTGTGTGACTTGTCAATGTTTTAATTGTAGTAGATGTACAGTGTGATACGTTATGTATTTGTTATGTGTATTGTGATGGGTAGTGTGAATGTGTATTGTTGTATAGTCACCATGTAAACTGTGCAGACCACAAAAAGAATAGCTGCTGCGATGCAAAAGCTAAATCTTAAATAAACAAACAGCTTGATTTACATTTGTTTGCAAAAAAATCCAAATGAACACTAAGAAAATGGAGAAAATGGAGATCAGTGTTTCTAAAATATCTTTATAAATTCATCTGAAGTCCAAGATGATGTCAGATAATGATCATCCTAGAAAAAGAGAAGGAAGGGTTAGACTGTAAGGCATAAAAAAAGAAGGAAAAGTTGGATTTTGGGCATGTTGGGAAAAAATGGCTCATCTTAAATCCGATGGCAGCAAAACAACTTAAAAACAGCTGTGATGGAAAAGGAAGTTATTAAAAACAAACTGTAGGAGCATCGTTTCAGCTAATCAGGTTGATAATCAACAGGTCAGAAACATGACTGGGTATAAGAAGAGCACCTTAGAGAGGCAGAGTCTCTACAAACATGGAAAACTTAGTGTGTTCCTCAATTTAAATTTGAGAATCTGGAACATCTCTGTGCACACAGAACGAATAAAAATTAATATTTCAGGTTTGTCTTCTTGGCTTTATTCCAGCCATAGAGGAGCATTATTTTTCTTCTTTTCACACACACATACAACTTTCTGCTCACTGGTTGATCTTTGGCTGCTCCTGATTGGACGTTACCGTCAATCTAAGCTCTCTGATTGGTGGAAAGTCTGACAGGAAGTGGCTTCATCATCATGTCCAGGTCTAAATAGAGGTCTCTTAGCAACATAGTAGTGATGGTGATGTTTTTATGGTGAAATGTGATAAATAAAGCTGTTATCATGGATCATGGTGGATTTACCAGATAGAGTCTCTGAATAAAACTACATTTAGTGGCTGGATTGTAAACCTCCTGGACGGATAGAAATGCTGGAAAACTTCTGTAGATCAGCTAAAGGGTTAAATATCCATCACATTTACCCCACAGAGCTACACACCACCGCTCCTGAGATGCTGGTGAGGATAGACGTGATCTTTTTTATGAGCATTGATTAATCACCTTCTCTTCAGCAGCATTAAAACATTTCGTCTACTCTCCATCTTTCATTCTGCTTGTCATTTCTTTTTTTAACTCATGATTTGCTGTGGTCCGCAAAACTTCTTGCAGTACGTATTCCTCTTCTTCCACAATCAGATGGTCGTAGATCATCTCTCTGTCACAGCAGTTTTTAGCACAACATTTCCACCATTCCATCGGAGAGATCACGATGGCCAAGATCAGGATTCCCAGGATCACGTAAAAGCCAATCTTCTAAAAACAGAGCAGAGGTGAAAGCGCTGCAGATCTGCTCTGATGCACAAGCTGAGCAGGTCAAATGAGAAGCCTTGAAGTTTTAACACTCACCCTCGACTTGTTTTGTAGTTTGGCTGGTCTTGTCTCTGCAGGCCAACTGAGGATGTGCAGCTTCTATAAAAAGTCTTGTCAGTCCACCGCACTAAGCTGGACATAATTAAGAAAGGCAGAGCCATGTATGTGTCACAGTGCAGGAAATGTTCCTGTCCAGCAGAAAATTGTATGTGAAACTTACTACGATGGTGACGAAGACGCTGACTTTCTGAAAAGGAAAATTTGACAGGAGATTCTTCATCGTGGACAGTTTTCTTCTGCTGAGAGATGAACCCTGAACGTGCATCCACACAGACTGAGCAGGTTGTAATCCAGAAGTAAAACTCTTTCAGTTTCATGAGCTGCAACCACAGGTTGAACTGAGGTAAACACCTTCAAGCTGCTTTTTCTACTTTCATTAATCGCAGATGGGAAATTCTTTCGCTGCATTTAACATATTTACCAACTTGCCAGATTCCAGCGCTTGGGGAGCAGTTGGAGGTTGAAGGCCTTGCTCAGCGGCCCACAAGGGTTTACCTTAGCTGTCAGCCTGGGGACTTGAACCCAGATTCCCTAGACCCAAGCCCACCTCTAGACCACTAGGCTACTGCTGCCCCTGTAATTTGAGGGTTCATTTAAAAACTTCCCACCAGACAACTCTGGCCAATCAGAACGTTCCGAGCAGGCAATTCTAGCCAATCAGAGCGTCCCAACCAGACATGCCACACAGTGTTTCTGAAGCATTGTGATGCTCCGATCATGGCTTTTCTATTTTTGACGCTTGGAAGATGAATCTGGCGCAGCGGGGATTCTTTAGTCTATGAAAAGCAAAGTGGATCCAGCTGCTTTTAAAATAAAACTCTAAAACATAAACATCTACATGTTTGTTTCATATTTAAAAGGGTTTCAGACCATTGATATTTAATATAAATCTTTGGATTTGGCAGAAAATGAACACAACAGAAAATGTGGTGACTCGCCTCTTAGTTTTATTTGCACTTTGACACCAAAACACAAGAAACACAACACACAAACAACTTCTGGGGGGGTGCCATGCAGGCGGGGCCTCACTCCCAGCACAATGCGATCACTGCCCCTCAATTTTAACTGCGAACAACACACACTTCATAAACAGCAGGAGCGAGCAGGGGGAGGGTAATGGGGACCTCTATCACCCCTGTTCCCTCTGGGTGTGGCCGGGGGCGAGCAGGGGGAAATGGTTGACCCAGGAACCGGGATCCGGATTGGCAGCATTAATGTGCTGCTGGCTCTGGGGGTCCTGGGGGTGAGGTGGGGGTGTGGCTGGGGGTGGTGGTGGTGGTGTAGACCAGACTTGGGGCTCTCTGGTCTGCCTGGGACGTCCCCCACAGGGCATGGTGGGAGGATTATAAGTGATGTGACTGTGTGAAAGTGAGTGCTTATGGGGCCCTGAACCCTTCGCCCAGACTGCCCTGGGTGGCTGGTCCCTGGCGGGGCCGGCAGCTGCCAATCTTGGCCCACTGGGACCTGTGCCCAAAGACTGCGGGGGCTCTGGCTGGGGCTCTCCTCTGCAACCCTTCTGGTGGGGCTGGAGTCTTCTTCAGGGTGGGGTAGCTTGGGTTAGTGCTGCTGAGGGCCGGGGTCTCTGGGCTGCCCTGGTCTGCTTCTGACCTCCATAGAGGTGTGGTTGCATTTGCATGATCTCACTCACCACTCTTCATCACTGATCACTCCTCTTCCTCTGCATGCTGACAGTCACTGAGTTGTCCAGTGGGTTTATAGACTAAGAGATCATTTTTCTCTTTTATTTCCGTTAGTTAGTATCTGGTCACTGTTGTGCTACTTTAATTATACGTCTTTTTGATTTGGTTATTATTTAAGAACTCTTAACCACTAGCAGCTCTGTTTTTCTGTA
This sequence comes from Melanotaenia duboulayi, assembly GCA_026261665.1. Classification (NCBI taxonomy): domain Eukaryota; kingdom Metazoa; phylum Chordata; class Actinopteri; order Atheriniformes; family Melanotaeniidae; genus Melanotaenia; species Melanotaenia duboulayi. The sequence goes on along the minus strand of CM047987.1, from coordinate 1,799,016 downwards.
AAAGCCGTAGGAAACTTTTTGGTGTGTTGATGTACAAGTTTAACAGTGTGGATGGAAGAGGCTCGACGTGCACCTCTTCCAGACCTGACGTGTACCTCTGCTATGCAGACCGTTACGGGGAGGTTCTCCCTTGTGATTGGTCGGTTTGGGATCACATGTTGCCGTATATCTGCATCTTCTCGCTGAATTTGTGTAGTAACCACCATTTTAAAAAACAATAACCAGTGGATCAACTTGATCAAGGCTCATTGAATTATTTATTTGTTTTCTTCCACAAGATAATAAAGACACTGAACCACAGCTCAAGAAGCATTGCAATAATAAGCAAAGCTAAGAACCTCCTGGATCAGAAATCGCTCCAATCTATTACCAAAAAAAATACTGAAAAATGTTCACTGTTCATGAGAGAAATTATAATTTAAAGGGGGAAAATTAACTTTAATATTCCCTTATTTCAGACAATCAGGAAAAGTTTTTGTGTTTCCATCATTGGGGTGAGACTATGGAACAGCATCACTATGGATTTGAAGCATTGTCCAACCATGAAACAATTTAAATTGAAATACAAAGACACTATTTTCCAAAGGTACATGGATGAGGAATGTTTTAAGTAGCACTAACTGTTATGAGGACATTGTGCTAATATTCAAAATAAAGAATTCCATTCAATTCAAAACCATACTGGACGCCATTCTTTTAAAACAGGGAAACACCTACCGAACCATCAAAAGAACTCCGACGGACCTGCTGAGTTTACCGGCCAATACCACCCCTGCTGCCACCTTCAGGTTAGGAGGAGAAACTGCAACACAACACCCAAACGAAGTGCAACCCCTACACTCGAGTGTGAGAGCAAACTCACCAGCGTCAGCTAAGCCGCAAACGACCACACTCAGACGTCGCGCGAGCACAAATCCGGCCTAAAGCTGAACGTCCAGACTCATCTGAGGAAAATGAAATGAACTGTCTTCATTCCTTATATGCTTAGAAGATTAACTCCATCTATCCCGGAGAAGACAACATGAACAGTTAGATGTAAGCTGACCAGTTTTTAATCCTGTAGAAGTTACAGATATTCCTGCTTCATCAGATAGTACAGATCACTCATCAACAAACAGAAAAGACCCTCTCATCAGAGACCACACCCAAACACCTCCAAACGTTTATCTTAGCATCTTTAACCACTGCAACAAAAAAAAAAAAAAACTACTCAACTAGAAAGACAGAAATTCAGAAATTATCAATAAATTAATGAACCTTTGGTTGAACTTGTTAACTTGTCATATAGGAAAACTGACTTTATACCTCAGAATGAAAGAAACTCTGGTCTCCATCCAGAGCTGATTCCTCTTATAATAACCCATCATTAATGCTGCATAAATAATGATAAGTAACAAAAGAGCCAACAACCTTTAACCTGCCCCTCCTGTTATAGAAAAACAAGTTATTGAGTCTCGATGAGTTAAGTTTACTGGTAAGTTTACTTATTCTCTTGGTTCGGGTTCGTTGGTTTCAGCGACGACTTTCCAGAGAACCGAATGAGGGGTCCCCCTTTCAAAAACAGAGGCTGAAATTCAGGTTCAGGTCGACGCCGTCGCTGGGTTCTCCTCGGTCACTCACAAAAGAAAAATGAATAGAAAAATAAATGATCCAGAGTCTGGACGAGTGAAACAAAGGTTGTTACAGAAAAGAAAAATAAAGAGCATCATTTCCGAGCGCAGGTGGTCGCAGGAGGCCTGAACGACCAGGTGAGACAGTCTGAGTCTCTCATAGAAAAATGTCTTATCCTGTAGATGTCCCGTCCTCATACAACCCAGCGTCTCCTACGCTGTCCACAGTCCAGGGTCAGAGTCTCTCAGGACATGACGTGTACTCAGGAAAACACTACGAGACACGGGTATAGTCAGACAGAGATCATGCATGAAGATGGATGGAAATGGTTCCAGACTCTAATGATTATAATGAAAACTGTGTCATTAAGATTAATAAAGTGAATAATAAAAGAATAATGAATCATAATGACACTTCTTCCAGACTCCCCGTCCATTTTTGCCCTTATGACTGTTTTGGTTTTGTAGTTTTATTTGGATTTCCGTTTTGTTCGTCACTTTTGCAATGAAAATAAATTAAATGACATTTTTGTAACTGCGTTCATGTTTTAAAGAGACATTTTGCCTTAAAATGTTTACTATAAAAAAGACTTTAATAATGCAATTATAAAATATGTAAATATAATTAAAATGTTTGTTTTGCACATTTGCATAAAAAACTTGAGTTTTTCTCCTGCCTGCAAAATTTATAGTAAAAATTATTAGTTTCTATTCATCTCATTGTAATGTCGAACATTTTGTGTGGATCAGTTTTATAAAATGTGAAAATCTTAAATGTCAGACCTTAAAAAAAAGGTTGAAACTTCAAAATAGAAGCAGATGAAAATGAATTACAATTGTGTATGAACATGATTTATCTCATTTTATCAGCAACTAATGATAAATATGATGTGAATGTATTTAGTTTATTAAATTTAGATTTATTGTTTCTTAAAAAATGGTTAAATTTACCATGACAGAAATAGCTGAGCACTGAACAGTTTTACACAAAAAAAAAAAATCAGCTTTTTAAAATAACAAATAACCTTAAATAAGTTCAAATGATTATTCAAAGAAAAACCGTTTAGTTCACAGTCCAACAGAAGAGAAAATAAATCCATATATTAATATATTAATGTACACAGTCACAAGAGGAACAAAAAGTAGATTTTTCTCTTTGGTTTCTCTGTAAACAAACTTTTAAATGAAAGTAAACAATTCCCACAGAAACGTTTCTCCAAAATACCCTTCATCAGACCAGAATAAACCCAGAATACAAACCAGGATAAACCTGGGATCAAACCAGGAAAAAACAAACAGGATAAATCTAGGATAGAAATAGGAAAAAAACAGGATAAATCTGAAATAAAACCAGGAAAAAAACAAGATAAATCTGGGATAAAACCAGGAAAAAAACAGGATAAATCTGGGATAAAACCAGGAAAAAACAGGATAAATCTGAGATAAAACTAGGAAAAAAACAGGATAAATCTGAGATAAAACCAGAAAAAAACAAAATAAATCTGGGATAAAACCAGGAAATAAAACAGGATAAATCTGCGATAAAACCAGGAAAAAAACAGGATAAATCTGGGATAAAACCAGGAAAAAAACAGGATAAATCTGGGATAAAACCAGGAATAAAACAGGATAAATCTGAGATAAAACCAGGAAAAAAACAGGATAAATCTGAGATAAAACCAGGAAAAAAACAGGATAAATCTGGGATAAAACCCGGGAAAAATTAAGGATAAACCCGATAAAAAAATCGGCTAAAACCAGGACAAATAAATCATAAATCATAACTGAGGAAGTGCAGTTCATACAGGAACAGTCAACACATGAAAACAGCTTTACAAGCAGAGAGCCAATAAAAGGATCAATATTTCTAAGTTAATGTTGGACGCCCACCACTGATTCACACGACTGAATATTAACACCTGATCAGATTTAATTTTCATTAAACTCAATGAAACGTTCTTGTTCTGGTGGCTTTTCTACCATTAAAAACTAAGTGAGGCCCCGGTACAGCTCCCTGAGGAACTCCAACACGAAGTGAAGAAGTCCGAGACGTTTTCTCCTTTTCAGTCCATCCAGAAAAACCTGAAAGTTCATTCCTGACTTGTTTTTGTGCTTAACGTTGGTATTCGGCCGCTGGATGAACAAAACTAGTTTTCAGAAAAGAATCCCTTCTTCACGTTCTGGTCGTCGACAGAGAAAAACTACAAATCTTAATCAAACCCTACGGATGCAGAAATTGGCCACACTTGACATTATTTTCTTTTTCTATTATGATGTTGAGGTAACGAGTTAATCCTCTAACTAGGTTGAGTTGTAAAATTACATCAGAATAAAACAAGGTGTTACTCCAGGAAGAGCTGAAAGCTGTTACCACTTCCCACCACTAGAGGGCAGACATCTGCATCTTCCATCCTAATGTTACTTTTAACTCCTAATGCTACTGCAGACCTTCCACATTTCCTCGACATCATTAAGAAAATAGTCCGATGCTCTTCTGCTCCGACACGTACAGAAATGCCACCACAGCGATGGAGGGTCTACTTCTGGTGCCTGGATTCGTCTATTCAGCCTCACTTCGCCTGGAGCTCAATCATCAGAAATAAGACAATAAAAATGCTTTAAAACCAGAAGAGCTTCGACAATTTAGAGTTTTGTCATCATTTTGTTTACAGATTTGATCAGTTGCAGCAGTTCTCAGCACAGCATTTTCATCTATCTATCTATCTATCTATCTATCTATCTAGCCAGTAGCATCAGCTTGTCTCAAAGATTAAGCCATGTCAGTGTGAGTACACACGGCCTGTACAGTGAAACTGTGAATTGACCATTAAATCAGTTATCAATACATTTAGTAATCCTGTTTGTTCTGGAAGCCGGTTCAAAGTGGCCGAGGACAGGAGAATCCCAGGAGGCTACACAGCTCCTACACACCGCTCTTCTCCTTTATCCAGTTCCGGAATTTGGTAATCCGGGTGTAGACGCCCGGTTTGCCCCGGACGCCGCAGCCTTCGCCCCAGCTCACCAAGCCCGCCAGGAAGGCCCGCCCACCGGGGTTGGTAACAGTCAGAGGCCCACCAGAGTCGCCCTGCAGGAGTCCAGGAGGAGAGCTAGATTACATCTCAGCCATTTTATCCTCAGATTCAGTCAGAAAACAAACTTACTGTTGGACTGAATAGAAATTTAACCTCCTCAAGATCACCCATGTCTCGGGAGCGGTGGTGTGTAGCTCTGTGGGGTAAACTGTAACAGATAGCTACACTTCATATGAC
>CM047987.1:1773363-1790736 GCA_026261665.1 Melanotaenia duboulayi | reverse complement strand
CAGGGTTCTATGATGGTACGGGGTTGGATACAGATGCAGAATTAATCCTTTACAGCAACATCGGAGGTCTGCTTACATCAACATGTTTCTCTTCCTTCTAAAAACATGAACTACATCACTTCCTCTGCACGGCCTCACCTCCCTCTGTGGCGGCGCCCCAGCCGGTGATCCACGCCTCCTGGCCCGAGGGGAAGTCATAGGTGGGGGAGGGCAGGCAGATGGGCCAGATATGCTGGTTGAGGGCGACGCTGGCGTCGAGCTCCATCAGGGCAATGTCGTTGTCATAGGTACGAGGTTCGTAGTCCTCGTGGGCGATGATTTTTATCACTTTCCTGCTCACTGTCCACTCATTGGTCTGACCCTGCACATGCAACCCCAGGAAGACCTGCCATTGGTCAGTCTGGGAGAATCTGGATCAACACAATAAAGTCAGATTTTACTGATTTTTACTGACAAGAAACTTTATTAATGTTAATATTAAAAGAAAAAAAGTCTCTGCATCTAAAGAATATGCAGACAGTCCTGATCCAGAGTCCTGATCCAGAGTCCTGATCCAGTCCTCACATCTTCTTCTCTGACTTTGTAATCTTTTTAACGCCTCTGGAGTTCAGTTGTTTTTAGCTTTATATTTCAGCTTTAAACCAGTTTACCTCCCTTGTTTTTTCACTCTTTTCATCACACACGTGTAGTTTTAGTTATTTTTTTTACTCTGACCTCTTAATCTTATATTAACACACCGGACCAAAAATCTAGACCTTTAAACTAGATTAGGGACACAAAGTGGAAAACTGGGAACGTCATTCAGGAACGTGACATGTTGTTGAAAGTGATCGGGCTCGTACTTTTCCTGGACGCAGTGAGCGGCGGTCAGCAGCCAGCGGCCGTTCAACACCGATGCTCCACATACGTGTCCAAAACCGGTGGCGTGGAGGCTGACCTGCCATGGCCACTCCCCCTCCCGCGAGATCTCCCCGCCCACGATCCGGCTGCTCTGGAATGGTGGGATCCCACACGCTGAAAATGCACACATAGGTTACCACACGCCCTGCGTCGGCTCTGACCATGTGTCCGCGTGTTGCAAACATACAGCAGTCGGCCTCATCGGACCCGTCCTCGCAGTCGCTTACATCATCACACTCCGGGTTCTGTTTGCTGATGCAGCTTCCGGTTCTACAGCTGAAGGTGAACTCGGAGCACGGCAGCGGCAGAGCTAAACAACAGAAACACAACAAACACACACATTTCCACTGAAACACACACTTGTAAGTAGTTGTTAACATACTCTAAACTCTGATACACAACCCAAAGAAACAGATAAATACCAGAGAAATGTGGCTAGCTCTGGCTAGCTCTCCGGTTAGCTCTTTAGTTCGCTCTCCGGTTAGCTCTCCAGATGACTCTCGAGCTAGCTCTCTGGCTAGTTCTCCGACTAGCTCTCTAGTTTGTTATCTGGCTAACTCTGGTTAGCTCTCTGGCTAGCTACCCAGTAAGCTCTCTGGCTAGCTCTCCGGTTAGCTCTCTAGGAAGCGCCACTTCATTAGGTCAACATTCTAGTACCAGATTGGACCCTGTTTTTACTTCAGAACCTTAATTTTTGGAAGCATAGTGTAGGCTGTGCTGGTTAAACCAGGCCACGTTGGTACTAAGGGGAACAAAAACCTTCACATTTCAGCATCAAATGTTTCCTCTGGGACTCAAATATTGATGCTTTAATCTGTTTTTATTAAAGAAAGGTCAAACACTAAATGTCTCAGTTAACTTTAAGTTTCTGATGTTATAAAAAGAGACTAAAAACAGAGAATCTGATTTATTCCTTTCCTTTAGTTGTAGAATGTTTCTTACATTTCAGACACCGGGACTCATCAGATCCATCGCCGCAGTCGTTTTGTCCGTTACACTTCAGATTCTCTGAGATACAGCGACCGTTTCTACAGGAAAACTGAGTGCCTGAGCATTTACCTGCAAATCAGAGGAAAAGACTCCAGCTGAGAGTCTTCACAGAGATTTCAGACTTGCTTGTTTGTGCAGAAACACAGTTAAACTCAGCTCAGTAAACTACCAGAGGAACTCACCACAGTTCTCTTCATCAGTGTTGTCACCACAGTCGTCCATGCCATCACACCTCCAGATCCCCGGTTTACAGAGTCCGTTTTTACACCTCACCTGAGAATCCTTACACTCTGAGACCACAGAAACATGCTGGTCAGGCCCATGCATGGAAAGATCCTCATCATCATCATCCCCACCATCATCAACATCATCATCAGGACCTTTCTCCTAAACTCAGACTGAGGTTGCTGAGAACCTCAGGAAGACCCTCTAGATATGGAGATCCTCTGGATGTCTTATCTTGGCTTCAGTGAGGAGCTTTGGGGTTGTTTTAGACCTGGATATGTCCTTTCCATCTAATATAGAAAAGGTTTCTACTTGTGTCACTGATTAGACGTAGAATGGACAGACCCGTCTTTCCTGTCCTCACAACCCTCAACCGAACCAGGAAGATGGCCATTCTTCCTGGTTCTGGTCCTGATGGAGGTTTTCCGTCTCGATCCTGGTCCTGATGGAGGTTTTCCTTCTCGGTTCTGGTTCTGATGGAGGTTTTCCTTCTCGGTTCTGGTTCCGATGCAGGTTTTCCTTCTCGGTTCTGGTTCCGATGCAGGTTTTCCTTCCCGGTTCTGGTCCTGATGCAGGTTTTCCTTCCCGGTTCTGGTCCTGATGCAGGTTTTCCTTCCTGGTTCTGGTTCTGATGCAGGTTTTCCTTCCCGGTTCTGGTTTTGATGCAGGTTTTCCTTCCCGGTTCTGGTTTTGATGCAGGTTTTACTTCCCGGTTCTGGTTTTGATGGGGGTTTTGTTGGCTCGGTAAATATTTTATGAACTTCTTTTTGTGAACCAAGTTATAACAAACAAGACTTTTTCTGTAAAAGTGTTTCTGTCATGAATGGATGTGTAAATAAAGCTGAGCTGAATCATCACAGATGATGCGACTTACTGCAGTTTTGCTCGTCGCTGTTGTCGTCACAGTCGCTCCAGCCGTCACACTGCAGAGTGGTGTTGATGCACATGTTGTTCCTACACTGGAATTTCCCCGGACAGGCTGCTCGACACACAGCACACTCCGTCTGAGACACGTCAAGCTTACAGCCGGCTTTAAGATGCCAGAAAAATACATTCTGCCTTACGGTTGGTCGGGACAAAAGCTTCGTACTGGGCGGTGAAACCCAGGTCCACGTAGGACGCGTTTGATTCAAACTTGATGGTCATCTTGTTGCTTTTGCTGGTGATTACTGTGTTTTTTAACTTCCTTCCACACAACCTGCAACACAGGAAGAGCTGTCAGGCCACAGGATCAGAAATTAGCAACACTTAGCCGAGCTCTAAATCTAAATCTTAATCTTTGTACCGGTGTTGTGCCATAACGTGATCGTCTGCCAGAAACTGTTTATAAGGTACTAGTACGATACTAGATGGTCAGTCATCTGTACTTAAACTCTAGAATGAAAGCAGACCACTTTCATGTAGATGCTGCAAATGTACTGTAATCAATTAAAAAAGTCTGGATCTGTGGAAAGGAAACTTTGTAAATCAACACATAAATCAAACTATAACTTTACATTCTAAAAATGATCAAGAATAAGACAAACACATGAAGTCTAAACAGTGAAGCAACGTTTCTGATTACAGCAGCTGTAATTAATCTGAGAGAAACAGCCGCAGACCAGAGCGAAAACTGAGCCGTTAACAGGCCGTCTCCTCAGTGCCGGAAACCGAGCAACGTTCCGCGGCGTTTGGAACGCAAACTGTCATCAGATGTGTTCATTTTTTAACACGTTAATATATTTTAACTAATTAATTGTAATTAACACGTTAAAGTCCAGCCCCCTAGTCCAAAGCAAAATGACCAAATAAGTAATAATTCAAATCATAATCTTTTTAATTTGTAATTTCGTTGCATTTCTTGTTGCAATGGCAATAAATTTCTAATCTAATTTTTTTATTTTTTTTTATTTACCTCTAATGATCCAAAAGGGTCAGAAATTATTCATCAGACACTGGAGAAAAAAAATAATGCATGAAGAAAAAAAAAATTGCAATTATTCAAATGAAGTTTGAAAAAGGAAAAAAATCTATTTCAAAATAGAAATTACGTTAAAATTTTACAATTAAAATGTTAAAATTTAAAAATGTGATTAACAAAATGTAATTTGAAATAAATTTAATGCATCAAAATCAAAACACATGCAGAATTTCCCAACTTAAATTAATATATATTATTAAATCAGGCTTATTACTTTTTTTTGCCATTTAAGACAAATTTTTAAATTAAATCTGGAGTCACCCGAAATGTATTATAAGGAAAAAAATTCTCTCTCTTATAATATTTTATTATATTTTCTATAATAGAGCTAACATTATGTCATCAAACTGGCATTTAAAGGGTAAAATGACTGGAATACTTCTATTTGGTTGTTTGATTGGAAGATTTGACCTAAAAGAATCTAAAATACTTGAATCTGTATCGTTCTGGTAGTTTCGTCCTCTACTTTCATCCAGAAAACGAAGCGACTTTCGAGGGTTAACTGTGCTGGAACGTAAAACACACAGAAAACAATCAAAACAAAGAAAAGTGCTGTTTTCTCACCGATTCCCGTCAACTTCAACGTAATCACCGACACATTCGCTGCTCTGAGACCCCACAGAAAACTCGTGGAACTGAACCTTCACAAACTTCTCCGCCGAGACCTAAAGAAGAAAAATAGAGGAGGCGGAGTTATGAAACGTGAATCCATCAGCAGTCGGGCTGCGATGATGGACAGATCTGAAAAGGAAAAGAAATTATCACAGTTAATTCTGAGTCTTGTAGTTTCTTCTCTTTGTGAGTTTTAGGTCACCAGTTAGGTAGGACGGAGGGGGATCCCAAGTCTAGAGTTCAGCCTGGGTCGACCCAGGACCAGATTGTTCCATTTATCTCTATATAGGAGCTACTGTTTTATTAAAAACAAACTCCAACCATTTCTGATACAGGTCACACTCTGACCCCGCTCTGACCCCGTTCTGACCCCGTTCTGACCCCGTTCTGACCTCATTCTGACCCCGCTCTGACCTCATTCTGACACCTCTCTGACCTCGTTCTGACCTCGTTCTGACCTCGCTCTGACCTCGCTCTGACCTCGCTCTGACCTCGCTCTGACCTCGCTCTGACCTCGCTCTGACCTCGCTCTGACCTCGCTCTGACCTCGCTCTGACCTCGCTCTGACCTCGCTCTGACCTCGCTCTGACCTCGCTCTGACCTCGCTCTGACCTCGCTCTGACCTCGCTCTGACCTCGCTCTGACCTCGCTCTGACCTCGCTCTGACCTCGCTCTGACCTCGCTCTGACCTCGCTCTGACCTCGCTCTGACCTCGCTCTGACCTCGCTCTGACCTCGCTCTGACCTCGCTCTGACCTCGCTCTGACCTCGCTCTGACCTCGCTCTGACCTCGCTCTGACCTCGCTCTGACCTCGCTCTGACCTCGCTCTGACCTCGCTCTGACCTCGCTCTGACCTCGCTCTGACCTCGCTCTGACCTCGCTCTGACCTCGCTCTGACCTCGCTCTGACCTCGCTCTGACCTCGCTCTGACCTCGCTCTGACCTCGCTCTGACCTCGCTCTGACCTCGCTCTGACCTCGCTCTGACCTCGCTCTGACCTCGCTCTGACCTCGCTCTGACCTCGCTCTGACCTCGCTCTGACCTCGCTCTGACCTCGCTCTGACCTCGCTCTGACCTCGCTCTGACCTCGCTCTGACCTCGCTCTGACCTCGCTCTGACCTCGCTCTGACCTCGCTCTGACCTCGCTCTGACCTCGCTCTGACCTCGCTCTGACCTCGCTCTGACCTCGCTCTGACCTCGCTCTGACCTCGCTCTGACCTCGCTCTGACCTCGCTCTGACCTCGCTCTGACCTCGCTCTGACCTCGCTCTGACCTCGCTCTGACCTCGCTCTGACCTCGCTCTGACCTCGCTCTGACCTCGCTCTGACCTCGCTCTGACCTCGCTCTGACCTCGCTCTGACCTCGCTCTGACCTCGCTCTGACCTCGCTCTGACCTCGCTCTGACCTCGCTCTGACCTCGCTCTGACCTCGCTCTGACCTCGCTCTGACCTCGCTCTGACCTCGCTCTGACCTCGCTCTGACCTCGCTCTGACCTCGCTCTGACCTCGCTCTGACCTCGCTCTGACCTCGCTCTGACCTCGCTCTGACCTCGCTCTGACCTCGCTCTGACCTCGCTCTGACCTCGCTCTGACCTCGCTCTGACCTCGCTCTGACCTCGCTCTGACCTCGCTCTGACCTCGCTCTGACCTCGCTCTGACCTCGCTCTGACCTCGCTCTGACCTTGCTCTGACCTTGCTCTGACCCCGCTCTGACCTCATTCTGACCTTGCTTTGACCTCACAAGTTATCCTTCATATAAAAATTATGTCCAAAGAACATTTTCGGAAAACAGATGATGTCCCATGAACAGAAAACATCATATGAATTTGGGGAATTTTCTTGTGATCCACATGTGCAAACACATGGATTCACATTTTTTTATGTAAATTATGTGTTACAAGTGGTTTAATATGGTTTTACATGCTTTTCACAAGTGTTTCACATGTTTCGCATCCAATATGGTCCTCACCACATGGGAACCATGTATGTTTGCACATGTGGTTCACATGTGTTTTTCTGAGTAGGGGCAGAGTGTCTTTGTAGACATCCTCAGACAGGCTTTTCCTGTTCCTCTGATTGGAATTCCTGATGAAATGTTGAAATAACGTGGACTTACCTCGATGGTCCACACACATGAGGTTCGTGGAGGGTAGTTTTCAGGATAGAAGGGTGAAGAGAAGAAGCCTTTATCTCCCCTCAGCTCTCCTCCACACCCTGAAGAACAAACACAGTTAACGCCAACGTCTTAGATCCTCCAGACTTACAGGAAGTTTAAAGCACATGAAACAAACGAGGCATTTAACACAGTAAAAACAGGTTCCTAGGTCCTCCTTCTTACACCTACATAATATTCCCAAAATGAGGAGCCTCTGAGTGATAACATGGAAAACTAGTCCATGGATTTCTTTCTTCCAGACTGGACGAAGGAAATAAATCTTATAGCAGGTCTGTCTTGGTGACCCTGATCCCTCCTTTAGTCCTGCTGCTATGAAGTTTACTTCATTGGTTTAGATCCATTTACTTAAGTAGCAACAGAAATAAACAGGCCAGTAGAACAGAAAGAGAGATCTCAGCTTTTCTTAAGCAGTTTGCATTAAAATAAACTCAATCACACTATATATCAATATTTTATCATCAGACAAATAAAATCAAATCAAATCAAGAGGAAGCTGCTTCGGTTCACTCTGGTGTCCGAAATAAACGTTCGCCAGTTCATCTTATTATGACTTTCACAGGAAAATCACGTGAACAGAAAAGGTAAAAATGACTGAAATCAAACCGTGAAGCTCACCTCCATCATTCAGGGGAAGCTGCGAGTAGAAAGCTCTGAATCCGGGGAAGTTCTTCTCCTGGTTGGTGACCAGCGTCAGCAGCATGACGTTCCCGGACGACAGGAAGGACAAGGAGTTGAAAGGATATCCACACTGTCTGCAGAGGGACAGACGGAGGAGTGGTTTCCATGGAGACGAATTAACCAAGATTCAGACCATCTCACCTGACCGATACCTGGGACTGTCTGAGGAGCTCATTTCAAAACAACATTTTTTTATCTCTTGAAACCCGAGAAAACAAGTTTCTGTAAATCTTTCTAAAATGAACTGATTATATTTATGTGACATCACATCCTCCTAATCAGTAAACAGGAAGTGGTGGACGACCAGAGAGAGTGGGAACATGGGTTGATTTTGGTGGTTTCAATGATTCAGATCATGGTGGAAGCTCCTTCACGGTTCCTCATGAAGTCAGACAAAGGAGAGTGATCCAATGGATTGTCTGGATTGTGGTTGCTAAGCAACAACAGGTGGTTGAGCTACTTTTAACTTGAGCTAATGTTTTAGTTTTATCCTTCAACATGTCCCAATAACCTTTCTGATGAAGACAACAGACAAGAAGAAGCTAGGATTTTCTTCTTCTATCATAGATGATTACATCAAAGAGGAAGATGTTGCTGTTACTTTATTTTTTCTTTTTAATGCATAGAATGAAGTAATTATTATTGGGCAGCCTTTTTTCAAGTTCATATAATTTTCATAAATCATTCAGACTCAAATGTTCCAACAGCCGGACATCTTGTCTTATTTATTAAAAAGGGGGGTGTCAGGTCATTGAACACCAATGTATGTTATCTTGAAGGTCGTGGCTGAAAAAGCTTAGGTTTCATTCTGGTTTTACTGGTTTATCAACACCGTTTATAAACTGGTTTGTATTTTGACGTCCGGCCTGTGGACAGAAGTTGGAATGGAGACGTCGTCTTAAATCAGAAACGCGATCCGGTCACACCGACGTGTCCGTCGACCCCAGAGGGCTGAAAAATTGCTTCCTGTTTGTTCTTCCCACACAGCCTCTCTGCAGCAGGCTGATGTGGGGGCGCACACTCTACTAAAATGACACGGGAATGAGCAGCAGTCTGGAAAACTGGTTGGAGCCAGTTTTTTCCGCCTTTCACTCGTATATCCTAACAGATTCACTCGGAGCGCCTGTTCGCTTCATCCAGAGCGAAAGCCGCCTTCACAACGACCACAAGGAACCCACTGAAAAGAAATATGTGCTGATCGATCTCTGGAAAGGGCGGACACAATCTGAGCTGCTGTCAGCGCCACGTCTGTGAAATCTTGTGACAAACAACTGGCGGTGATGACTGATTCCCAACATGCTGCCGATATCAGATCAGACCGGGTGATAGTTCAGGTACCGATCACCTCTCTTCTCATAGGAAACAGCTGCTTAACATATCAGTCTAATAACTGTTACTGTTACCTAGGTCGCCTCATCCCTCACAAAGAAAACATCATATTTCTTCTAATGCAGCATTTTGTCACCAACTGAAAAGAGTCAGAAAACGGACTCGACCAGAGAAATAAATGAAGCAAGCGTGAGTCTCACTCTGTCAGAGCGCGGGGCTCCATGGGAGCCAGCGAGTCGTAGATCTTGATGAAGTCGTGCTGACAGTCGTCTTCCAGGATCAGGGTGTGGAAGCTGAGCCGGATTCTGTGCTGCGGGTCGGCTCGAAGCCGCCACTGCCGGTAGATGTTTGGAGGATACGAAGTGTCTGGAAACCCTGGAGATTGGATGAGGCCCTCCTTCCTGACGTGGATGTTGGTCAAGTCTCTGTCTAAAAGTACGAAAGGATGAAATCTTTTAATCAGTCTCGTTTTATGCAGATGATGCACACAAACATTTCAATGTAATGCAACCACACAGACAGTTCTTACCAGATATCGAGGTCTTGGTCAACCGAGGATCCAGAGCTGAAAACAAGACAGAAGGATTTACTCAGCTCAGATTTGGGAAGAGGAGGATTCTGTCTGGATCCTCATGGTGGTTCTAAGGTGAATGTGGGGCTATCCCTGGATCCTCCTCACTCTGATCATTGATAGAGATGCCCATCATCATCATCATCATCATCATCATTATTGACCGATGGCTTTTACCTGCGTAACACCTCTATTAAAACACCTGGAAACCTGCTCAGCTTCACTTTTACCTTCTACTGTACCACAGTTACTCCTCAGATATTACTTTACTCATTCCTAAGAGACTATGACTATGACTAAGACTATGAGCCCAGCGTATCAAGAGGGTTTTTGATCAGGTGGATCTTTTTATCAGTAGCCATTATCAATTTCTGTTTTGCTTGAATTTATCTGAAGGTAATTTTAAGAGAGCCAGTTTTTGATGTAAGACATACATTCCAGGAGCACCGACAAAAAGTGAAACTCTGAATCATTGAGACAACAATACAACTGAATATCATCAGCGTAAAAGTGATAACACATTTTTAAACCACGAATCAGATGACCAAAGGGAATCAGGTACAAAATAAATAAATATATAAAAAACAAAACAGGACCAAGAACAGAAGCCTCATCTCTGATCGAAGTCATTTAACAGTATACTAAGATCTACCACAGGGCTACTCAATTCGGTCCTACGAGGGCCGCAATCCAGCAGGTTCCTGTACCAACACACCTGAGTCAAATTAATGAGTTTTTGTGTAGAACCTGATTGGCTGTTAGAGTCACCTAATTTCACTCAGGTGTGTTGGTGCAGGGATACATGGAAAACCTGCTGGATTGCGGCCCTCGTAGGACCGAAATGAGTAGCCCTGAGCTACCATATCAAAAGCAGGTATTAAATCCAGTAAAACCAAAACTGTTTAAGGACCAGAGTCTGCAAACATCATCACATCACTGGAAACTTCACTAGAGCCGTTTCAGTGGAGCATTTTCCAAAAATCCGATTGAAAATGATCAATACTCATTCCAGGATGAACTGGGCTGCTTTTCTCTGGTTTTCAATGAAAGTAATGTGGTTTTCTTTTTAGGAGGAGATAACGTTTACATTTTCTACTGTGTTCCAAGTGAATTTACTCTCACACAGTAACTTAAATCTGACCCATCTGTAGCAATCTCACATGTCTCAGCTTTCTGTAGAGACCAGTTTTATACATACAGCCGTAGTAGTTGTGAAGACACTTTATTTTGGGGATGTCATTTCAGACAGGAGGCAGAAAATAGACCTTGTGATGAAGAGATGAACCTTTTTCACGATTTCATTCATCCTGATGGCATAAAATGGCATCAAAGTTGGAGCTGAGTTTCATGAAGTTGGAAAGAAAGGATGGAAAATGGTCAAACCTCCAGACATGACGCTGCTGACGTCCAGAAGGTCTTTGGGTTTCAGCAGTAGTCGTCCCTGTCGGCCCTGCTGACTTTCTGCTGGCGGCTCCAGGGACTCGATGGCTTCATCCAGCGAGGTCTGCTGGGGGACGGGAACTTCGAACTCTGACTCGTAATACGCCATGATGCCGTCGCTGCCATCTCCCTCACTGAAGCAACACACACAGATCCAGACTTTATTCTGAGAGAAAACAGTAGCTGGATGGGCCCTGTCTGAAACTCGAACCAGCACCTCTAAAGCTGGCTTCATGTTGAAGGAAGTGGGTGGGAGCGTACCTGAAGGCCTGGACCGTGGAGCCTCGGAAGTATTTGGACAACACCAGGTTTTTGGAGTATATCAGATGGAGCTGAAGGAGAAAAGGTCACATCTCATTAGCTCACTTCCCCCATCACAACCACAGTGAGGTGAACTCCCATGATGCCCCGGGGCTGTTGGGTCTCACCTGCTGGTTGACCAGATCAGCCAGTTTCTTGAACTGATGACTGCTGGGATCCTCGTGCTCGGCCAAGAAGGCCTGGTTACTGATCCCCAAGGAGCCGATGTAAAGTTTCTTCACCCTGACGTCGCTGCGCACTGATGGGATGGACAGTTAAAAAACTTTATGTACAGCTGTAAGTTGAAGATGTTACAGCAGCTCCAACACAAAGAAAAACTCACCAATCACACAGGAAGTCTGTTTCTAGCTTTTTACTCAGTTAAAGAACAAAGAACAAAGTCTGGAGTCACAAATAAACGTCAGTGTGCTGAAACACATGAAGGTGACGGGGCAGCTGCTTCCACAGCTCTGGGGAAGAGGCCGTCTCTGAATCTGTCTGTGGTGGTTTTATTGCTCCTGTCCAGCTTTCCTGATGGAGGCGGTACAAACAAGCATTGCCCAAGTGGGTGGGGTTGGCTGCAATACATCTGGCCCTCTTCTGGACTCTGACAGGTGAGGTCTTTCAAAACCAGAAACCACGATGAACAGTGAAGTACAATCACTCCTGAAGAGATGCAACACAGCTTTCAAAGTATTGGCCCCTGTACAGTTCGGCCCTCCAAAGAGGCATCAGGGTGGCCAAGGCAGCCTACAAGAGGAAGAGTGAGGACTACTTCGCTGAGAATGACCTCAGGAGGATGTGGCAGGGATTAAATAAAGAAACCAACTACAGAAACCGTAGTCAGGTGACTACTAGGACTGATGCCTTGCTGACACCAGAGTTGTTTTCGGCGATGATGACGATGATGAATTTATTTTGTTGACAAACCTTTTTTTTCATGATGATAACGAGACGGTGACGAGCTTAAAACGGCTCTGATGACAAAAATTTGACGAGACGGTAAGATTTTGTCGACGAGACGAAAATGTTAAAGGGCTGATTGTTCGACATTAAAAACACAACATTTCTGCCTATGTGAGCTCAATCTGTCAATCACAATGCTGCTGAACCTTGGCCACGCCCACCAGCAGACCTGCAGCCCACACAGACAAGCAGTTCTTTCGTTCATATATGAATCATGGCGGCAGCGTCGACGAAGGGGCTCGGTGGAATTTCATCCCTGTTGATGGGAAAGTCTCGGGTAAAGCTTTCAGTCTGGTAAAGGATCTGGTTATTATGTAAAAACATTAAGGTTAACTTGTTTTATGAATTAATTGTTATAACCTGTCAACCTAAATTAATTTGTTAAAAAACTAATACTTTTTTTTTATATTTGACTAAAACTATCAAACTTAGAAATGACTAAAATGTGGCTAAAACTAATAAACATTTTCATCCTGAAGACTAAAACTGAGATGCCTGCAAAAACAATACTGGTTGGCAGAGGATCTGACCTGACCAAACACCCCCAGCAGCCACCTCCACCACCACTACCCCCCACCAGCACAATGGCACGACAGCAGCAGGAGGTGAGACTTGTGCTAAAGATGGTGAACCCTAAGAAGGTAGCAGGTCTCAACGGTTTGCCCGGCAAGGACGTGTGCTGACCAACTGAGTTTTCACCACCATCTTCAACCTGCCCCGTCACAAAGCAGCATCGAAACCTCGACCATCATCCCCGTTCCCAGAAAACCTCAACGACTACAGGCCTGTGGTCATGCCTAGAGGGCGAACTGATCTGTAGGTATCATCTGATCGACAGATGACGTGATCACCACTCTGCACTGAGTCACCTGCAGCATCGGGGAAGCTGTGCAAACCTCTTCCTGGACTTCCGCTCAGCCTTGAACCATCATCATCCCGGAGATCCTGGTGCAGAAACTCCTGGATCTGAGCCTCTCCTCCTCACTTGCCAGTGGATTAAAGACTTAACTGACCACCCACAATCCGCCAAACTCGACCCCCAACTCTCTGGATTTGTGCCCCAAATCAGCTTCTCTTACCGAGTTAATGCCTAATTCAGATTTATAATATAGAATAAATAAAAACACGAGTAAAAAATGGAAAAAATAATTTGTTTGTAAAATAATGTGATTGTAAAATCAGGATTGTTTCTGACTGACTAGTTTTTCATTGCTCAACACTTAATTGTATAAAGAGGGTCGGCGTTTATGTCTCTAGAAATTCAGTCTGCGGTAGGATATTCTGATGAGGTAGCACATTTCAACAGAACACGGGCAGGTTGTTTCCTCACCTGATTGTTTGGTAATGAATTTAGAAAACTGGTTTTCAGCCTCGAGTCCTGCATGCTTAGAATTCAGGGCTCAGGGTCCAACGATGCTGGGACACGTTTTGGCCTCTCGTTGCCAGGGTAACAGAGTTTAAGGTGGATGAAACCCCAAAGGATTGTGAACTAGGTCTTCAGTGGAATTCTGTTAAAATGCAAGGTGAGTCCTGTCTGTGTCAACACCAGCGATGACGTTGGTCACGTCATCACCATGACAACAATGTAGACCTTCATGTTTTGTTGATGATGAATCTTTTAAGGTTATTTGGTCTCTTTAAATCCGGGGTTCTTCCAGTAAGAACTGGTCCAGGTCTCATTCCCATATTAACACTGTCCTGGTTTAATTAATCTCACTCTTGGTTTAAATTTTTTCAATAACTAACCCATATAAATCCACGAAGGCAGGACACAGCGACAGTATAAATGAAGCTATAAAAGTACGCTAGTTTATACATTTCTGCAGGCAGGATGATCCACAATAAGAATGATTGTTTCTATTAGGCTTTTAAAATAATAAAAACTCAAAATGGTGTAAATATAGGCCTTAAAATTTCTATGAAAGTACATCAAAAATAGGAATGAAGTAAAAGTTCTTAGTTTCTTTGACGAGGTCCAGCTGTTGGACTGGAGGGTAGCTATGAGAAATGGGCGTGTCCTCACCGCACATTGACATGATGATGTCATGTTACGAGCATGTGCAGGCAGGTAGGACGTGTGGATGAGTAGGCTGAACATCGGCTGGTTCTGGACACACCTGTCACCTGTCACACCCCACTCCCACACACAGTTTCACTGGTGGAAAACAGAAAGTAGGAACCGGTTGAATTCCTGTCCTTCATGTTTCTATAGCAACCGTGTGGAGGAACTGGTCTGAGGTGTGACTGTAGAAATTCCTCTTCAGTCAGTTTTAATTCGTCATGTACAGCAGACCCACCCCCTTTCACCTTATATCATAAATTAAATTATATTTAATATTAAATAACATTTTACTTTGTTCCAGTTTTTAACTTTATTTTTCCTGTATGATTTTTTTTGGTTTAGTTTTTTTTTTTGTTTGTTTTTTGGTAAATAGCTTTGGGCAATAAGGGGTTAAGGACCCTGCAAAGCATTGATTTCCATCAGGGATTAATAAATTATTTCTGAATCTGACTTATGTTCTAAAAAGTGAAGAAAATAAAAACAAAGACAATCAAACTTAAAGGGTTAAAGTCCTTAAAATACTCTGAATGTTTGGTAAGTTTGAGCAGAACTAAAGTGTTGCACAAGTTTCTTGTAAAAAAGACATAAATCTGTAAAGTTTTATCAGGTTCGTATCAGTTTGATTGACAGCAGCTTACGGTGGAAGTGCCACACCAGCAGCCCGGTCACCAGGGTCAGGGCGGCGGCCGAGGCCAGCAGACCCAGGCCGATCCACACCGTCCTCGTCAGACCTGGTTTCTTCTCCAGCTCGTTGTTGTCCGACACCGGCAGGTCCTCATTGGAGGGGTCCTCGTCCGGATTCGGGGGGAGGAGCCGTTCTTCATTAGCTTCCTGCAGATAAATTCAGAAAAACAGCGTTTGATCTGGAACAAGTCGCTGATGAGTTTCTGATCCTTCAGACACGTTTCTGCCCACAGCTCAATAAAACCACAACTTTCACTTTTTTATTGGAGGGAAAAAACATCTGTAAACTTATTCACGCTGGGATCCAGCACACACAAGACCACAGGAAGCACCCTGGTCAGGGCAGGCTGGGGTCCCGCACCGCAGCCATAGGGCGGTGCTTTAAAGCAGGAAACCTTTAATCTTCTGGGGATCTGGATAACTGACCCAGAGGTTTTCAGCTCCGGGTCGACCCCGGCCTGACTCTGCAGGCGTTGGTGCATCATGAAGGTGGAAGTAGAGAGCTGAAGCAGGAAGTTAAGATGTGAATATGTAAATGATTCCGGTCCAGTCTGATGGTTTACCATGTTCCATCAGTCAGCTGGACTTCTGCCTCTCACACGTCCTCTTTCCACCAAATGAAGAACTAACAGAAAATGACTGGAAGTGGTCCAGTTCCCCCCGAGCTCGACCGCCCTCCTGTCTTTTAGTGGAACTGGCTTCTGGACTGGAACAACATGTAAACAATTGTTTATAACTTTGTTGTTTACTAAATTTGTAAAGAGGTTTTTAAAATCAACTTTTTATATTTGAATTCTAAGTTATAAAAATGGTGGATTCAACATGTTTGTGGTTTTCACACAAAGAAATGAAACTTTAAAATCACACGAGGCTGATATAACATAAGAGAGCAGTTTGACCCCAGACGGCGGATATTCAGGACAGGACTGATTTGGATTTCAGAGTTTATGGAGACTATTCCAGGACTTTGGTGCATGATAGGACTATTCATTTAAGAGGAGCCAGATGGAGCTACAGAGAGAGAACGGTGCTGCAGTATTAACCTTTACCAGTGCTGCTGGTAAAGGTTAGTAATGCGTTTCAAATGGAACACGAAGCTTGCTGGACTGAGGGGCGGCTGCATGCCTGGAAACAGAAAAGTGGCTCCTACAAGCAGAAAATGTGAAGCATGATTTATTTCTAAAAACAATCTTTACTTTGAGTTTCTGAGCTAAATTAGAAATACTGACATTAAATAAACGCTTTTAACCAACCCACATTCCCAGATCAGATTCCATCAGACGTCTGGGTCACAGTTTTACAAACAAGCTTTTAATAAAACTATAAAAACTTTGTTTTGTTTGAATTTAAACCCAGTTTCAGACCTTCTAAAGTTCCTTAAATAAACTAAAGCTTGTTCATGGTCCTGTAGCTGCAGCATGTTTTACCAGGAACACTAACCCGATACGGTTGTGGTAAGTTAACGGAGGGAAGCAGCTGGAATATTGATGCAGGTCTGGAGTAAACTGGTTCTCCTCCACAGCTCCAGGAATCATGGTGGGTACACCCAGACTTTTCTCAGAACTGTTGAGACAGAACTGGTTTTAGTTTCTAACAAGGGGGTGTGGAACACTAAGCTCATCACAGGGAGGGTTCTGGGATGGAAAACAAACTAGTTAAAGCTTGTTCAGACACAGATCATCCATCACCCTGTGCCGCCCATAGACAGAAACGTCTTTTCAGACCTGCATGGATCATCAGTATCACCAGTATCACTAAACCAGTTTGAAGTAAATTTTAAAGTAACTTCCTAAATATTCAGCCTTAAAAATTCCGACGTGATGCTGCACATTTCTAGAAGAGATTTTGTTCCTACTGATACATAACTACTGATGTTATGTAAGACTGTTAACCTGATATTAGCATGAAGCTATGTTCGATGCTTCGCTCTGCTGCTTCGATCTGCTGCTTCACTTTGCTGCTTCGCTCTGCTGCTTCGCTGCTTCGATCTGCTGCTTTGCTGCTTCGATGCTTCGATCTGCTGCTTTGCTGCTTTGATGCTTCGCTCTGCTGCTTCGCTCTGCTGCTTCGCTCTGCTGCTTCGATGCTTCAATCTGCTGCTTTGCTGCTTCAATGCTTCGATCTGCTGCTTTGCTGCTTTGATCTGCTGCTTTGCTGCTTCAATGCTTCGCTCTGCTGCTTCAATGCTTCAATCTGCTGCTTTGCTGCTTCGATGCTTCGATCTGCTGCTTCAATGCTTCAATCTGCTGCTTTGCTGCTTCGATCTGTTGCTTCGATGCTTCGCTTTGCTGCTTCGCTCCTTCGATGCTTCGCTCTGCTGCTTCGATGCTTCGATCTGCTGCTTCGCTGCTTCGATGCTTCAATCTGCTGCTTCGATGCCTCGCTCTCTCCTCTGTTTGCATTTTTCTGCCAATATTCTTATTTTTCTACTCAAGAAGTTTATGGGCAACGGCTCCCGGATACTCCTTCTCGAGTCCTCATG
>CM047987.1:1574075-1585181 GCA_026261665.1 Melanotaenia duboulayi | reverse complement strand
ATCATTACCCATCCTTACAAGAGAAACTTTAAACTGTCAACTTCTGCTTACTCTAACACTGAGTCTTCAATCAGCTCCGTCTCCTGGAAGTCACGATGTTACTGAACTTTACAAAGAACAAAATACCTCAACAAATCCAACGAAAACAAACAAAACCCCCAAAACCTGAGATGGTGCGTCAGTTTTCCCGCCTTTCCACCACCGATCGGGATCATCTGAGCTCAGTTTTCCTGCCAACCGCTTTGATTAAATCCCGTTAACGTTGCATGTTCACGGACTTCCAGGAAACAAAGTGGAGGTCAAACTAACCAAAACACCTGATGTTCAGGAAGATCTGAGACCGGGTCTGAATATTCCCACTGTTTAGAGGCCAGTTCTGCTCCACCAACCCTGACATGACCCCCCATGAGCTCTGATTCAGTCCCAACACATCGGAAGCAGCGGAGCAGCCGAACTACCGGAAGGAAAGTCGTTTACAAACTGTTGGAGAAAAGTAAAAGTTAGTTTGTTTCCTCACTGGACTCCACAGCCACCTGATCTCAGTCCAGCACGGAGTCCGGGGAACGCCACAGATCTTTGTTTGACATCGTCTAACTGGCTCCATCATCATGTCCAGGTCTAAATAGAGCTACACACTCCTGCTCCTGGTGGTGGAGGAGGTAGGCAGCTGGGAGACCTGCTGGAGGTTTAAGGGTTAAGTTAAAGCAGGAAATCATGAATACAGAAGTCTGTGGTAGAATCTGGAAGTTACCAGTCCCACAATAAACTCCTATTAAAACATAAAAACACACGTACTTCCCTAATTTCACAGCTGGAGAACAATCACAGCACACAACACATGAGGGTCCAAAGCTTTTATTTTATGACCTGGTGGTCGTAGAATGACGCCCTGAAAGGAATGAAACCGGGCTCTCCGTGTGGAGCGTGGCGGGCCACGTGGGCCTCGGGTCCACCTCAGCAGAACCGTTTACACCTCTGCATGAAAGACTGATGCTGAAGGAGCGTTTATAAATTACACATGAAGCGAGCGCTTGGCTGCAGGCGGAGCTCCGCGAGCAGCCGCTGGTGATTGGCTGGAAAGTGGGACCCATCTCTGAACAGAGTGGTGCTTTTCTGAATAAATCCATGTGCAGTCAGCGGTGTTTTGTCATGTTTGCTGCTGGTTTAATATCCAGAGGAAAAGACTTGGCGGCTCATCAACACAGCGAGTTTATTAGATTTGCTCTCAGAGGGCTGCAGGCCGACTGTGAGGGGATATTGGAGAGGACTCACCAGGGATGAGCAAGTGTTTGTTGAGGAGATGAGTTTATAACCTGTGACTGATGACGGGCAGATTCTCTGAAGCAGCTGCTCTGCTGATGGAGGAGGATGAGGAGGAAGAGGAGTCCAGTTGTTCATCAGTTTGATTTACTGCTTGATTTAAAGAGACAGTTTACAAGAGAAATGAGTCTTTGTGGCTCTTTACAGGAAGACAAACTTTCTCTTTGACAGGACCTGTCTTCAATGATTAGAAATTATCTCAGTTCATGAAACAGATGAACTAAATTCATCCAGCAATCACAAACAATCTGGTCCTCATAAAGCCGAAGCCAGTCGACATTAAGCTCCACCACCAGGAGCGAGTGTGTAGCTGTGTGATGGACAGCTGACCCCTTACCCGTCCAGGAGGTTTACAATCCAGCCACTAAATGTAGTTTTATTCAGAGACTCTATCTGGTAAATCCACAATGATCCATGATAACAGCTTTATCACATTTCACCATAAAAACATCACCATCACTACTATGTTGCTAAGAGACCTCTATTTAGACCTGGACATGATGAGACAATAGATCTACTCAAACAAAGATGACGTGGCGTTCCTCAAGGCTCCGTGTTGGGCCCCCTGTTGTAGCATCCATTAAAAATTTTATCTAATTAATTACAGGCTTTGTACTTAATTCATCTCAATTAATCACATTTTAATCGCATCATTTTTTCTCCCAAAAGTAACATTTTTTCATTTAAATGGATTTTAGTGGATGATTGAATCAAATAACAGACACAGACAATAATTTTATAAACTCAGCTCTAGTAACGCCTGGAAAATGTGTTTAATTGCATTTCAATTCAAAACAATAGAAAAAGAGCAGAAAATATTCCTGTTAAAGAGTTGTTTTACGCTTCATTAACAGACGTTAATATGTGACGGTAAGCCAGGACGGGATCAGCCAGCAGCAGCTTCCAGTCTGGTCCTGGAGCAGAGGTGGATGTCTGCTGGTCGGACTGGTCTAAGAACTGGGACTGATGCTGCGAAGGATCGAGGCTCAAGTGTAAAGGGGTTAAATTTAAACTTAGAGTTTATGATGGCTGTATAATTCTTCATCTAAGTTCATGTTGTGGCTTCACAGGTTGTCAGCGGTAAGATGGAGACCTGATCCTGAACCTGATCCAGGACCTGCAGGCCTGTAGTGACAAACTCACCTGGATGAGACGGAGACCTGATCTGCTGTAAACTCTGGATGTTTTCCTCTCAGACAAGAGCATGAGCTCTGAGGGCGGCGCAGTGACCCACAGTTTATAATTTAACACTCATGCATCATCCATGAGACGCTCACACAGAGCGAGTCCAACGAAGACGCAAAGTTCTGCATTTAAAGGCTCAAAGAGATGGAAAAATATGGACTGAGAGGAAGAGAGGAGCTCTGCTCGGTCTGCGGCTGCTTTCATGTCTTTGACAACTGGAGGGGAAATAAAAGGAGGAACAAACGGAGGAGGCGCGTGTGAAGAGGTGGAGAGGAAAACGAGGAACAGGAAGGAAAGAAGAAGGCTCCTCTGAGGATGACGATGCATGTAAAAACAGAAGCTGCTGGATGTCTCCACCCCTCTGAGAGAGGCTGACTGCAGAAAACAAACACACCCGCAGCAAGAAGAACCTAAAAAAATCCCCTGCAGGTGGAAATCTGGGAAACCAGGGTATGAAAAACTTCATAAAGACAAAAGTAAACGAGTAAACTGTTCACATCTGATCCACCTTCATCCACCAGAAAACCGCGCCGGCAGAGCTCCACCCCTGGATACGAAGCTAATGTTAGCATCTATGTTAGCAACTAGCTTAGAGCCAAGCATCAAAAACGTTAGCTTGTTGCTACATCCATCCACCCATCCACCCATCCATCCATCCACCCACCCACCCATCCATCATCCATCCCTCATCCCTCCATCCATCCATCATCCATCCCTCATCCCTCCATCCATCCATCATCCATCCCTCATCCCTCCATCCATCCATCATCCATCCCTCATCCCTCCATCCATCCATCATCCATCCCTCATCCCTCCATCCATCCATCATCCATCCCTCATCCCTCCATCCATCCATCATCCATCCCTCATCCCTCCATCCATCCATCATCCATCCCTCATCCCTCCATCCATCCATCATCCATCCCTCATCCCTCCATCCATCCATCATCCATCCCTCATCCCTCCATCCATCCATCATCCATCCCTCATCCCTCCATCCATCCATCATCCATCCCTCATCCCTCCATCCATCCATCATCCATCCCTCATCCCTCCATCCATCCATCATCCATCCCTCATCCCTCCATCCATCCATCATCCATCCCTCATCCCTCCATCCATCCATCATCCATCCCTCATCCCTCCATCCATCCATCATCCATCCCTCATCCCTCCATCCATCCATCATCCATCCCTCATCCCTCCATCCATCCATCATCCATCCCTCATCCCTCCATCCATCCATCATCCATCCCTCATCCCTCCATCCATCCATCATCCATCCCTCATCCCTCCATCCATCCATCATCCATCCCTCATCCCTCCATCCATCCATCATCCATCCCTCATCCCTCCATCCATCCATCATCCATCCCTCATCCCTCCATCCATCCATCATCCATCCCTCATCCCTCCATCCATCCATCATCCATCCCTCATCCCTCCATCCATCCATCCATCCATCCATCCATCCATCCATCCCTCCATCCATCCATCCATCCATCCACCCATCCATCCATCCACCCATCCATCACTTAGTCCAGTTGAGGGTAGTGGGGAAGGTGGGGTCTATCCAGGAATCAGCCGGTGAGAGGCAGGTTTACCTGGACAGGTTACTTGTCCATCACAGGGCGCTTGTTGCTACCTTTGTACTAAAAAAATCTCAACTCTGTCAGATTTGCTCCACTGGATGTGTGACCCGCTACAAACACCATGATGACATTAAACTGGGACCAGACTGGACCTCAGGGATAAATAAACTGCAGTTTTAGTTTATAACAGTTCTCTGTGGGCCCAGATGGATTCTGGTTCACAATAAAAACTATTGGATACGCTTTGTTCAGAACATTTTTGCTAATCTAGGTGTAACTTCCATGTCAGGAAATCCTCCAGAGAGGGACAGAGTTCTAGTTCGCTTAAGCTACTGAACAGAGCTGTAACATCCAAAGAATTTTACATTCGTTCTCTCAAGTTTTGGCTTTCAGGAGAAAAAATATTGTTATTGAAACAAACACACAACAGAAACTATTTCCATGTTTCCACTTTTTCCTCATTTCCAGTTCTTCCTGCTACTATTTACCTGCTATCCTCACTAAACCAACTCCAGCTCAGCTGCTTTGTGGCGCCACCGTGCATCAGAAACGTCTTCTTGTCTTTATTCCAGCCATAGAGGAGCATTATTTTCCTTTTTTAGTGCATGTGCAGACGGTCATATGAGTAGATGTACATCGTCACATACGCTGACACGCAGAATCTGCTTCAGCACACACACAGACTCTCAAGAGGAAGTTAGGGCCGAGCGAGTCGCCGCTTCCTTCTCACGCAACCCTCTCCGATGCAGACCACCGAGTCTGAGTTTTATATCATAGCTGTATCGTTAAAGGATGATGAGACGGCCCTGGGGCCTCCGGGGCCCCTCGGCTCTCCTGCACTGGAGCCAGAACTCAGGCCGAACTGCAGGGCTGCAGCATCCGGTGTCTGGGACGTTTCCAGGCCAGAAAAGGAAATAATCTGTGGTGGAGATAACCTGAAAGTCCGTCCGCCTCCTGCCAACAATATTCACCCACACGTTCATTTACAACAAGGACAAAACCATGATCCTTGAAAATGTGAGATATTTATAAGACCAGGATTCACAACTAAAGCGATGCAGGACGTGTTTCTGTGTGAATTACTGTCTTTAAAGAGAATAAAAAGAGCCGATGATTAGAAAATATAACGAGATAGAGATAAAATAAACTTTTTGAAACGTTAAATGAAAACTAAATTTTACCAGGAAACTGAGTCAAATGTCTGTCTCCTGCATCCGTGTGAAGAAGCGTTTAATAACTACCAGAAGCCTTTTTAAACTCCGCAGGGAGGAATATTCCGGCGTTTTCCGCCCGTCCAGAGACGATGCTGCTGGGTTTTATATGAAATCATCTCTCAGGTTGGAACTATTCTCATTCTGAATAAATATGATCTTCTGGAAACCAGCTTTGTACGTTATTTAGATTCATTTATAATCTCCTTGTTTCGTAATAATGTTCGTTAATATTCTGACTTTCTACATTAAAAAGCTTAACTTTAGTTTGTTATGTAATCTTACGATTGATGAATAATCAGATGTAATCAATGATTTCTGACATCAAAGCTCTTTAGTTTTATTCAGAAGATTCACACAATTTAGTTTTAGTTTGTGTGTGTGTGTGTGTATGTGTTTACTTCGATCAGTTTCTTAACAACTCCTTAGTCATTCATTTACCTGTGTGAACAGTAAGTGGACCAAGTGGACCAGATGCCGAGTTTTAATGTTTTGGACATGGCTACGCTGAATGCAGGGTCCTCTACCTGCTGCATCGACGCCAGAACGACGTCATGTTTTTATTCTTGACACAATATCAGCTGGATATCAGCTGATATGGATGGACTGGATGCCAGCTGATGTCAAACTGACGTCCAGCACTCACTTCAGTGTCATATGAAGCTTTTTCTCATCGTTCGCCCTCAAAGAATTAATAAAAATATAAATACAGTAAAATAATTTCATTCTGTCATGTGGGTTTTTTATCTGTTGAAGCTTCAGAAAAAGATTCCGAACATTCAGCTGTTAAAACCCAAACTGCATCGCTTCATCCAGCTGAAAGACAAAGCGGGTGGATGAGGTTTACAGCGTTTCTTTAGTGGAGGTGGAGGCTCTACTGGAGTTTGGTGGAAGCGAGGAGATGCTGATGAAGAGGAGGTTCCAGCTGAGAGCGCAGATGGACTGATAATGAGGTGTTTCACAGATCTGGACAGCAGAAGAAGAAAGTAATTACTGGTGTGTGTTTAATGACGTACCAGCTGAGAGCAGCAGGAGGAGGAGGAGGAGGAGGAGGTGTAGACAAAGAGGAGGAAGAGGAGAGGCTGTTTAATAACATACCAGAGATGATAGAAATGATGGAGGGACATTGGAGAGGAAGAACAATAAAAACATGAAGTAATGAAGTGTCTGCCTGCCAGCTCTGACCAATCAGGGGTCCGCACAGCTCCTGGATGATGATGATGTCATCTTCAAGAAAGCCAATTAGATAACAGAATGTGACATAATGTCCTGATACGGAGAATTAAAAATGGGTCAGTGGAGTTTCACCGAACTGATGAAGATCCTTCCAGATGTTTGGGCTGGAAATGACTCACACTGCTTACAGATCTCTGACCCTGGTCCTGGCTTCCTGTATCAGACAGGAACATGTAAACTTCTCTTTCAGGACCAGGGTCTGTAACACGATGCTGGTCTGGCCATCAGCATCCTGCTCGTCTCCAACCAGCCAGAGCTGAGAAGGTGAAGCAGGTGTTTGTCCACCTGTCTCCCTCCTGCCTTCCCGTCGGTCTCTGTCTGTGGAAACTTCGGGGGCCCATGGAAACCTGAGACCGTCTGTAGTTCTGCCTGTCTGCCCTCCTGATCCTGGTCTTTGTAGGAGACTGTACTGTTACACACCACAGCAACATGATCACAAGTGTGTGTGCTGAGTCATACCTGTCACTTCACCTGTCCTCTGTTCCACCTGTCCGCCTATGTACCTGTAAATCTGTCCTCCTGTCCTCCTGTACATCCGTCCCCCTGTCCACCTGTCCCTCTGTCCTCCCTGCTCTATCGACCTGTTTGGATCTGTCAGTCTGTCTGACTGCAGCTGATTTAATCTGGATCCTGTTTCTGCAGGAAGAAAAACAAACAAAACCAGCCCACTTACAGTCCTGATCCAGAGTCCTGATCCAGTCCTCATGTCTTAATCTTTGTAAGTCTTTGTTTATTTCTTTGTTGTTATATTCCAAAAAAAGGTCTTTCAATTTTTTCTTTTGATATTTTCTGCTTTTTTTCCCTTATTTCCAGTTCAGTCCTGGTACCGGACCAGTCCTGGTACCGGACCAGTTCTGGTACCGGACCAGTTCTAGTATCGGACCAGTCCTGGTACCAGAGCAACTTTTCTCTGCTTGAAGTTTGGAAGGAAGCTAATGGAGGAGGAAGTGGTTTCCTAAAGTCTTGTTCCCAGGGTGACGCTGGATGTAAACTAAAGGGGCAGATGGGTTTTGTTCTCCCGTCTGATCTGATCTGCTGCCTCTCGGCTCTGTCTGCAGCCTTCCTTTCAGCCCGAGACGGCTTCATTATGTTCAGCAAGTGTCTGCCAGCCCACCTGTCGTCCTTATCTACCTGTGCATCAGCTGTTGGCAGGCTGAGCCGACACTCTGTCTCTGAGCTGCAAAGCTTTGGCTTCAGCCCCAGATTCAGTTTGTGTTGAGCTGTCAGAGGTGACAGAGACGGGTCCGACCTGCCAGCTGGGATGCCCGCGGTGCTTTGTTCAACAACGCCCGCTTGGCATCGGTGTAGCAAACAGGCTAAAGTCCTGCAGGGTGGAGGTGGGAAGAAATTACCTCACACAAACCACAACACACCTAAGTTCACTTCTCATTTTCATATGTTCAAAGTCACAAGATGTGATCTGATTAAACCAAAACTTGGTTACAAACAAGAAAACAGGCTTGTTTCAAGTCAAGTGTTCTTCTTTGTAGCAGAGGAAAAGTAATGTTTCCTCTTCACCAGGGCTTGAATTACACCAGGGCTTTCAGGGGAGCCTTATGGTCGCAACTTCCCACGTCACGTGCATGCAAATAATATTAGTGCACATAGCATAGTCAAAACATGTTTACTACCAAAAACCCATCTGCTACTGTATGCAGCTTGTTTAATCAGAAACAGGGACGGAAAGTTCTTCCAACTACCACAAAAGGAAGCATATCGGGTGTTTGTTGTGTGGACGCTCACAGCACACAACAAACAAACAATGCTGCTGTCCATGGTGCTGAAGGAAACAGAACGGAGCACCTGCGTCGTTTGGAAGGTTTAATTCATTAAATTAAATTAATAAACACACAAAGCTGACAAATCAATGCTATTCTTTTCAAGAAACATCAGGAATCTTACTAAAAAATTAAATGTAACCCGAAAGTGGACTATTTCTAGGGTTTCCCCTTAAAGAATCAGCTGAATGTCTTTAGGGGAGATCCTCTGCCTTTCAGGGGAGTCAAGCTCCCCTCAGCTCCCCAGTAATTCAAACCCTGCTCTTCACAACTTTACTCAAGTTAAAGCAGAAAGTATGGTGCCGTAAAAAATACTAATAGAAGTATTATTTTTCTTAAAGTTATTTGTGTAATTCAACTCTCAGATGTCATTCTGCATGAGCGTTTCACAGTCCAACTTCAGCATTAGCATGACTTGCTAGCTAAATTTCCAGAAAACATTTAACATGATGACATAGTTAACAGCTGCCACATAGTTGTAATTATTTTATCCTTTCTGCAGCTTCAAGTCCAAACACACCTGCAGCTCCACCTGTGAGAGGCTCAACGTGGTGCCTCAGCCCGGTATTGCGACTAATTACCAATTATTTTTCTCCGTCATGTGTCAAACCCTTCATCTTCTTCCATGTCAGCCAATGTAGTTTCAAAGATTTTCATTTATTTCAACGACTGTTAATTTATTTGGGCTGTAATGTTTTACATTTGCAAGAATAAATGTAACTTAATGAAACTTCATTTTTATTTAACTATACATTTAAATCTTTATTCACAATCATTGATTTTACATCAAGATGGATAGTTAGAGCCAGAACTGCTTCATCTCTATTTGCTCTCTGTCAGTTATAGATCATTATTTAGTACATTATAGTGGATAAAATCCTATTTCTGAAGTTATATGTTCATATTGATAATATGAAATTATCATGAAGTGTCAGTAATATGGGAGTGGCACAAGGATCAGTATTGGGACCCCTGTTGTTCAAGTGGTACATTAATAATCTCCCATCAGTGCATGGTGAAGTGGAAATTGGTGTATGCAGATGACATTGTCATATACATGTAAGAGAGAGACTGAACAAGCAGCTGCTAAGTTGTCACATGTCAACGTTTAAGACTGGATTAGATTATCATGCCTTACACAGAACATTCAGAAAACCATCACAAACATATATTTTACTAACAAGTAGAGCCAACAGATTTTTCCAAGTCTTCATGTTAATGGGTAAACAATTAATAACGTAGAGGAAGTTAAACATTTAGGTGTGATCATGGATCTAACTCTTGGGTTTAAAAAGCATATAAAGAAGATTAGTAATACAATAAAATATAGTCTAGATATTTTTCGTGATATTAGAAAACCTATTAACTGTGGAAACATCAAGGATGTTTCTAAATGCAGTGATACTTTCACACATTAGCTGCTGTTTGGCTTGATGGTCTCAAACAAGTCCGACAACCTTGAAACCAATCAGATCTCTCTAGTCAAGCCTTAAAAGTATTGGACAGGAAATCATTACATCATTATCATCACTATCATCGTCATTATCATTTACAACCTCTAATATGTGGTTGGATCTCTTTTAGCTATGATTCTGTAATTATTTTAATAAACTTCACCAGATTTCCATCTAGTGTTGCGTTAATTTTCCACAGAGATCTTTTATTGATGATGGAGAGCCCGACCACTGCACAAAGACTTCTCCAGCACAAGCCAAAGTTTCTTCATGGGGTTCAGGTCTGGACTGATCCGTGTATGAAAATAATGTTTCCTGTTCCCTGAACCACTCTTTCACAATCTGAGCCCTGTGAATCCTGGCACTGTGCCATCAAGAAAGATGGAATAACCTTCTCATTCAGTATATTCAGGTATCAGTTGACCCTATTCTTTGCACACATAATGTTGCTGAACCTAGACCTGAACCTAGACCTGAACCTAGACCTCAACCCAGACCTGTTCAACTGCAGCAACCCAAGATCATAGACTACCCCCAACAGGTTGGTATAGTAGGCACTAGGCATGATGGCTGCATCCCTTCATCCTCCTCTTTTCTTACCC
Organism: Melanotaenia duboulayi; assembly: GCA_026261665.1. Classification (NCBI taxonomy): domain Eukaryota; kingdom Metazoa; phylum Chordata; class Actinopteri; order Atheriniformes; family Melanotaeniidae; genus Melanotaenia; species Melanotaenia duboulayi. The sequence goes on along the minus strand of CM047987.1, from coordinate 1,574,803 downwards.
TGATGCTCCATCACTCTGGACCAGGGTAGATCTGGACTCATCAGACCACATGACCTTCTTCCATGGCTCCAGAGTCCAGTCTTTATGCACACACAACAAACAAATCAATAACACACACACTCCTGTTCCAACTAAACTGCTGAACAAGCAGAAAACAAGCAGCATCTGATAATCTCTATGATTTATCTCCCAGAGAAACCAGATATTTCTCAGATAATTGAATAAATTTGACAGAAATGTGAGTTTTGTAATAAATGACTGCAGCGCTGCTAATAATTCAGCTAACGCTGTTAAATAAAGGAACAAATTAAAACAGGCTGCAGTGGTTTTATACTTCCGGGAAGCAACATTTCAGATCTTTTCATTTTCAGTTTGGAGCTGCAGGTCATCAGCGTCAATATGAATCCCTTCATCAGCGCTGGAGATGATTTATGCTGCAGCTGCCTCAGAAAACTGGGACTCTGATTCTTTATTAGATCCAAGAGGAGTTTCCTGGAGCATAGTAAAGAGCTGCTAGAGCATCCATCTATCCATCTTTTACCACTTATCCCTCCCCATATCGATCCCTTCTGGGGGATCCCGAGGCCAAAATAGAGATATAATCCCTTCAGTGAGTCCTGGGTCTGGCTCCCGTTACCCCCTCAGCAGGAGTAAAGATGGTCCACTGCTCCACGACCTGGCTGAAATCCACACGTCTGAATATGAGACTCAACAGTCACCCTGGAGTA
>CM047987.1:1546660-1563571 GCA_026261665.1 Melanotaenia duboulayi | reverse complement strand
CATATGCAGGACTAGACCAAGACCTGGGTCATATGCAGGATTAGACTGAGAACTGCGTTCATATGCAGGACTAGACCCAGACCTGGTTCAGTCCAATCCAATCGTCCAATCACTGTTTAGTTTAGGTTTAATTCCTGGGTTCAGGGAAAGCAGCCGGGTTCTGATTCTGGCAGCAGAGAGGGTGAGAGAGTCTCAGCAAACAGAATCCTGTAACGTTTCCAGTTAATTGTAAAAATAAATATCTTGACTTTGAGAGAAGTTTTTTGTTCTCACTGAATAAATCAACGAACATGCGTGGAAGGAAAACCTCAGTTTTCTCTAACAAGGACTAGACTCTCACATGGTCACAGTTCTGATTTAATATGGTTTTTTTATTTCATGTAAAATTAGAATCTTCTGTAATTGTGATTTTTGGGGTTTCATCAGCTTTAAGACGTGATCATCAGAACTACAACACATAAATGTTTGAAACATCTCACTTTGCACATAATGAATCTATGTAATAGTTTCCACCTTTAGGCTGAATTACTGAAAACGGTAAAAGTCTGGAAAACCTCGTCGATCACCTCCAGCGTAGCTACCATCACCCTTCACCCCACACAGCCGCTCCTGGTGGACCTCGGAGATCTGCTGGAGGTTTGAGGATTACGTTTTTCTTTTCAAAATGACAGAAATTAAATGTTATATACAACCGTGCGTTTACGTGACATCATAATTATTCAGTTCAAGTCAGCTTTATTTAAACAGCTCTGCTCCACAACAAAGCCATGTCAAGGTTTACAGACAGTTTCATGTATGCGCTTCGTTTTGGCTTCAGACCCTCAGCAGTACAGCGCGACATTACGGTGATGATGTAACAGGGCTCTCGTCGTCCCGGGAAACCAGGGGGTTGCCACGGAGATCCCCACATGTCTGATGGAGGGAGGAAAGAGAGAGGAGGTGGTGGAAGTCGGGTTACAGAGTTTAAAAAATTCACGAGTTTTCTGCTGCAGCAGCTAAATATAGAGTGTGTGTGTGTGTTTGTGTGTGTGTGTGTGTGTGTGTGTGGGTGTGTGCGTGGGTGTGGGTGTGGACTATGTTCTGAGTCCTGTCTTAACGGTTAAATCATGGGGACGCATCTGCTTTATATGGACAAGAAGACACATCCCCATAATGTGAATCATTAAATTTTGAGAAAACGACGTCACGACGAGGGACAGTGAACGCATCACAGAGAACACAGTAACGGAATCACCAAGAAGGACCATGAACACATCATAAGAGCTCACCATCACCTCAACACCTGACTGAAGCAGAAGACAGTAAACGCATCACCACATGGGGGGGAGGGGTGCAACTTCTTCATGAAAAGGACAGTGAACACACCACAATGACAATATTACAGTTGTTTAAGTCAGGACGTTGACTTCCATCCACTGTGGACCGGAATCGAACTTTCCTTCACACTTTGCCTATCATCAGGTCCCCACAAGGGTGGTTTTATACCAGAAAATTGTGCACAGGAAGTAAAATAAACAAGAGGATGCACAAACGATGAGCCTGTTCCCATGGCCATCAAAATCAGATATCTGGGAGTAATCAGATTACGTTAGACGTTAGATCAGATAATCTGATTTAACGTCTACATCCACGTCTGAGGTGCAATTTTTGAAAAAAAAGTCTACTTACGTAGAGTAGTAGTAGAGTACGTACGTAGTGACGTAACTTCCTGTTAAACATGGCACCACCCATAGCGTTAGCCACTAACGTCGGAACCTGTGGTCTTAGTGCTTGCTGCTAATGTGGAAGCCCATGGTCTTAGCTTTAGCTGCTAATGTGGAAGGCCCAAGTCATAGCATTAGCAGCTAATGTAAAGCCCATGGTGGATCCATCCTGCCTTGGATCAACGCTTCAGGCTGCTGCTGGTGTAATGGTGGAGGGTTATGTTCTTGCCCTACTTTGAGCCCCTTGGAACTAACGTGGCCTAGTTTAACCCTCTGATGCACCGTTAAAATAGTTGTGGTAATCTCACTTTTACATGGTATATATAAGTACAGACCATTTTAACATGTGCTCATAAAAAACAACCTATAATAAAAATTATATAAATATTCTTTATCAAAAGCCTTAATCATACATATCAGGTGTGAATTCATTTTTAACACTTTAGAATCCCATATTACCCTGTTTTTATCGCTATGCAGCACCATTCAATGCTCTAAAATATGCACAGAAATTTATTTATTTTCAACATACCTCTTGAAAACTGGACTATTTATTACTGCAGCTTTGGGATGTGGTGGAATGAAAGATTCTCATCATGGATGTGCAGCCGTCAAGAACGACCCGGTGCTAGAAGGAGGTCCCAGTGAAGAGGACGACCCGGTACTAGAAGGCGGTCCCGGTGAAGAGGTCGACCCGGTACTAGAAGGCGGTCCCGGTGAAGAGGTCGACCCGGTACTAGAAGGCGGTCCCGGTGAAGAGGTCGACCCGGTACTAGAAGGCGGTCCCGGTGAAGAGGTCGACCCGGTACTAGAAGGCGGTCCCGGTGAAGAGGTCGACCCGGTACTAGAAGGCGGTCCCGGTGAAGAGGTCGACCCGGTACTAGAAGGCGGTCCCGGTGAAGAGGTCGACCCGGTACTAGAAGGCGGTCCCGGTGAAGAGGTCGACCCGGTACTAGAAGGCGGTCCCGGTGAAGAGGTCGACCCGGTACTAGAAGGCGGTCCCGGTGAAGAGGTCGACCCGGTACTAGAAGGCGGTCCCGGTGAAGAGGTCGACCCGGTACTAGAAGGCGGTCCCGGTGAAGAGGTCGACCCGGTACTAGAAGGCGGTCCCGGTGAAGAGGTCGACCCGGTACTAGAAGGCGGTCCCGGTGAAGAGGTCGACCCGGTACTAGAAGGCGGTCCCGGTGAAGAGGTCGACCCGGTACTAGAAGGCGGTCCCGGTGAAGAGGTCGACCCGGTACTAGAAGGCGGTCCCGGTGAAGAGGTCGACCCGGTACTAGAAGGCGGTCCCGGTGAAGAGGTCGACCCGGTACTAGAAGGCGGTCCCGGTGAAGAGGTCGACCCGGTACTAGAAGGCGGTCCCGGTGAAGAGGTCGACCCGGTACTAGAAGGCGGTCCCGGTGAAGAGGTCGACCCGGTACTAGAAGGCGGTCCCGGTGAAGAGGTCGACCCGGTACTAGAAGGCGGTCCCGGTGAAGAGGTCGACCCGGTACTAGAAGGCGGTCCCGGTGAAGAGGTCGACCCGGTACTAGAAGGCGGTCCCGGTGAAGAGGTCGACCCGGTACTAGAAGGCGGTCCCGGTGAAGAGGTCGACCCGGTACTAGAAGGCGGTCCCGGTGAAGAGGTCGACCCGGTACTAGAAGGCGGTCCCGGTGAAGAGGTCGACCCGGTACTAGAAGGCGGTCCCGGTGAAGAGGTCGACCCGGTACTAGAAGGCGGTCCCGGTGAAGAGGTCGACCCGGTACTAGAAGGCGGTCCCGGTGAAGAGGTCGACCCGGTACTAGAAGGCGGTCCCGGTGAAGAGGTCGACCCGGTACTAGAAGGCGGTCCCGGTGAAGAGGTCGACCCGGTACTAGAAGGCGGTCCCGGTGAAGAGGTCGACCCGGTACTAGAAGGCGGTCCCGGTGAAGAGGTCGACCCGGTACTAGAAGGCGGTCCCGGTGAAGAGGTCGACCCGGTACTAGAAGGCGGTCCCGGTGAAGAGGTCGACCCGGTACTAGAAGGCGGTCCCGGTGAAGAGGTCGACCCGGTACTAGAAGGCGGTCCCGGTGAAGAGGTCGACCCGGTACTAGAAGGCGGTCCCGGTGAAGAGGATGACCCGGTACTAGAAGGCAGTTCTGACATGATCAGTTTATATTTTATTATTTTTTCTTTCTAGATGAAATTTTTTACAGCATCAAATAAAAAAACACTGACATCTAAAAAAATCTGATTAGAAAGAATTTTTGTATTTTAAACTTTATTTTATGCTGTTAAATTTAACCTGATGCTGTTTATTGGAGATATTTTCTACTGATCGTGGTTAAATGGTCAGTCTTTGTGCCGCTTTTGGAATATGTAAATGTTGGATTCTAACGTCTGGAACGGGGAAATCTTTTTTCTGAGGGACATTGAATGCCTCATCAATCTGCAGACGAGTGCATTTTTCTTTTCAGGAGTGAGAAGTTGAAGAAGCTGAACTGGAACAAAGTTGGAGAAAACAGCACCGTTCAGACCCTCTTCCTCCCTCTGAGCTTTCCTTCTAATTAAAAACACAACTTCCTCCCCTTCAATTAACCCTCGGCCCAGCCAATCAGGAGCCATCTCGTTAAGGTTGGCCCCGTCAGCGGTGAGGTCACCTCTCTAATCCGTCTGCGGGGACAGGAAGTGCTGGACGGGTAATTATTGCTGAGCGAGGCGGCGTCTCCCTGATGAGGATGTTGACCTTCATCAGAAACTTTACTTTTATTCTGAGACAGAGGATTGTGGGAAAGATGGAGGAGGCGGAGTCACAGCATCCAGCTCAGGTGATTAAAGCAGTTCAACCTTCTGGATTTATTATGAATAACAGATTTTTTTCTTCATGTTTATTCGCTGTAGTTTTCTAATATTTCACCCAGTTGACAGGACAACAGTTGTCCTCAGAGACGTCCACGAGGACAACCGTTGTCCTAAGACGTCCCCGTCATGTGTCGACTGTTGACACCTAGAGTTCATCATACTATACTATTATACTGTAAGCTTATTATACTCCATATGATCAGTTATTATTCTGTTTTATATTTATGGGCTTCATAGAAAGTATTTACTAAAGCCGGTTATTATTTTATAATGTGTATTTTTAACTATTTACATTCGTTATTATCCATATTCCAGGAAATGTTCTGTGTTTACACTATAACACAGAGCGTGTGCACCGACGTCACCGTGCACGGAGCCGGAGGTCGAAGTTTTCTTTTGTTCGCATGTTTTACACATTAAAAATATCTTCATTTTATTTAGAAAATATTAGTTGTTTTTTATTTTATATCCAAAATTAAAAACTAAAAATGTATCAATATTTATATATATATATATATATATAAAATGATCTAAAAATGTATAAAATTAACTTCTATAAACTCAAATACAAATTTTCATTTTATAAATTTATATGAATAAAATAAAAAATTTTATATTTTTATATATGAAATATAGAAAATAAATAAAAATAGAACATTAATAAATAAAACAGCTAAATTATGTAAATTATAACTGAAGCTAAATATTGTTCCTTGTTGGAAACGTTTGTGGTTTTCTTCGTTATTTAAAGGTTTTCATGTCGTCGTCCTACCGGTCCGGCCCACCGACCAGATCAGCTGATGGTGGAACTGGTCTGGAGAACGTTTGTCTCCAGCGGTAACCATGGATACGATCAGCTGGGTTGGCCGTTTCCTCGGCTCGCCGCAGAGAGGACGGTCTGTCCTCCTCCTCTTCGTCATCTTCATCACCATCATGGAAACTGGAAGAATCTCGCTCCACGTTGCTCGTCAGTCTGAGACCAAACGCTAATGTGGTGCGTTCAGGGAAGCTGGGAAATATGAGATCTATAAAGTCAGAAGAAACACTTCAAGTTTTTCATGTAAATTGTTGTAAAGTTAAAACCTGCAAAGAAACTCAGACGCCGTTTTCATCTCATGTTTCTTCATAGTTACAATAATTAGTGTCATGATCATCGGACATAAATAGATCAGCTGATTCTTCGTACAATTAGAAGTCACATGATATGTACACAGATTTAAACATTACAACCAGAAACACTGTCTGGTCCTGGAGCCACCAGACCACTTCCTGTCTCAGTTTCTCCTCCGAGTCCTCGCAGCGAAAAGCAGACCAGTTTTCTTGTGAAGATCTAAAATCTGAGCCCAACACACAACAATAAAAACAGCCAGTTACAACGTAAAGAGTCCAGGATGTAGCCGCGTCCGCAGGCGCTCACCATGAACTTCATCCAGGACGTAGGCGAGGCCATGCAGCAGATAAAAGATCCAGAGTCGGTGAAGGCAAAGCTGAGAGGAAGTTCCAAGTCCAGATCCAGTCAGCATCAAAGCAGCTGGAACCTTTTCCACAACGTTTGGTGTCCTGTGATGACGGCGGAATTCCCCAAAAAATCCAGAACTTGGTCCTAGCCCTGGAAAGGCTGTTATGATGAAACATTCCCGAAGATCTGGATTCTGATGATCCAGATCCTGACATGATCCGGTTCTACGTTCCAGATGAGCTGGTCCTGAAATCTGAAGCTAATTTACCTCCAAATAACTGGTTTCTTCCGGTTTAGAGCCAGATTTCAATCGGCCTCCTTGTTCCGGAGACTCGTTAACTCGGACGGAAATCAGCGCATCTTTCATCATTTCCCATCCAGTTTTCCCAAAAATGAAAGAAAATTCAGAGGAAGTGAAACGAACCTGAAGGAGCCGATTGGTAATTAATTCATTCATCGATTAGCCGTTAGCTACAGCTAGCTCTCCTCTTCCAGAACCTGCTATAAAACATTCCAGATTAATATTTTTTCCACGTTTTTTTTTACTCAATTCATCAAAACTACCAAATATTCAAATTATTTTAACCCCTTCAGGGTTTCCAGGGTGTCCCTGGTTTTATAAAAAAAACTAAACACATCAAATGTGTTTCAAGTTATTTTCCATATAATTCAAGTTGTAAAATGGATTTTTATAGAAAATAACTTTTTTTCCATAAAAGCAGCGACATCATGTAATAAAATTTGGATTTAAAGGTTAAAAATAATTTGAATAATTATATAAAGATAAATATGCATCTAATGTTTTATAGCAGTTTTCTGGGAGACGACTTTTTGGTAAATTAAAACGACCACCGAGGCTGAACAAGTTTTCCGTTTGGCCGAGGGGCGGAGCTTAACGACTTCATAAGCATGAAATTAATTTCTACCTTAACTGATCAATGATGTGTGAAAACCTAAAGAAATGCAAGTGAAAAAATAAATAAAATTCAGCCGGGACTCAAAATTTGCACTTCCTTCATTGCAGTTAAAGATCTGGCGTGGACAACAGGCGACACCTGGTGGCAGAAACTAGAAACTGCACCGACCCGACCGCAGTTCTGGAGTTCCTGCGCTAACACGATGGACGACAAGTCTTCGCACGGAAACAAGGTTCGAGAAACCGCATCACTGATTCCTGCCGGGAAGCCTTGAACCGTAACCATGGCAACAAACCACAAGTTTAATGAAGGGGGACTGATCGGGTCATTGTTTCATCCGTTTTTTTTTTTGTTTGTTATTTTTATAAACAATCTCTGATTGGTCGAGAATATGATCAACAGTTTCTGCCTGGTTGCCATGGTGACTGTTTCTCTAACCTCTGAACAAAGAATCTTACATTTTGGTCAGGTGACGACATGATCAGTATAAACCACTTTGTTACTAAATCCAGGCAAAAGACATTCAGGAAAAAATCAGAACAGCCGTACTCCAGGACATAGCCAGACCCAGCAGACAGGGCCTGGCTATGTCCTGGTTTCAGGTTTTCCAGGTAAGAGCCAGGATGCAGTGCAGTCTAATTACAGTACATTCAACAGCAACAAATGAATGAAGCGGTTTTTAATGTCCCCGTTTCCGTTCCCTCCTCATGCAAAAGCATCCAGTATTTAGCCATAGCCAGAAGGCCAGCCCGAAGTGGTGATAATGTGTTGGCTCCGGGTTGTAGTCCGAGTCTGCAGCAGAACTTGAGTTGCAACAGATGCAGATGAGTAGAAATGATCCAGGTGATAGTCTCATACAGACCCAACTGCAGTGCTGCCGCCATCTTTACTAATACGGACTAATTCCTGGGACAGAACCTCCAGGTCCTGCAGAGAAACAAGACAAAATAGTCTTACAGCGAGAACTACAAAACAAGTGTGTGTGTGTGTGTGTGTGCGTGTTACCTTCTGTAAGTGCATGTTCTTGGTCAGCTGCTCCTCCAGCATGTTCTGCAGCTTCTTGTTCATCTCTCTCAGGTTCTCGTCTCCTGGTTTCACCAGATCTCTGAGCACCGAACCTAGACCTCCTCTCTCTCCCTGAGAGCCTCCGTGACCTCCGACTGCACCACCCGACACATCTGTGGAGAAAAGTAGACAAAGATATAGGAGATGAGGAGACGAAAACATCATGCACAGTTCCAGACATCCTGCCGATTTCGGGTCCGCTCCACTGAACAGATTACCACACAGATTACCCCACAGATTACCACGGATTACCACACAGATTACCACAGATTACCCTACAGATTACCACAGATTTCCACACAGATTACCACAGATTACCCCACAGATTACCACCGATTACCCCACAGATTACCCCGGATTACCCTACAGATTGCCCTTCAGATTACCACAGATTACCCCACAGATTACCACCGATTACCCCACAGATTACCCCGGATTACCCTACAGATTGCCCTTCAGATTACCACAGATTACCCCACAGATTACCACCGATTACCCCACAGATTACCCCGGATTACCCTACAGATTGCCCTTCAGATTACCACAGATTACCCCACAGATTACCACCGATTACCCCACAGATTACCCCGGATTACCCTACAGATTGCCCTTCAGATTACCACAGATTACCCCACAGATTACCACCGATTACCCCACAGATTACCCCGGATTACCCTACAGATTGCCCTTCAGATTACCACAGATTACCCCACAGATTACCACCGATTACCCCACAGATTACCCCGGATTACCCTACAGATTACCCTTCAGATTACCACAGATTACCCCACAGATTACCATGGATTACCCCACAGATTACCCTACAGATTACCCCACAGATTACCCTACAGGTTACCCTTCAGATTACCACAGATTACCCCACAGATTACCATGGATTACCTTTCCGATTATGCCACAGATTAATTCAGGGGAGGGATGGAGGCACATTAAGCCGAAGACACTACAGCCTGTAACTAATCTGCTCAAACCTCCAGAGAGTTCCTTTGTTCATCAGGGATTTTTCTGTCATCATTTCTACCGAACCTGAAGTCCTCAGAGTGGTTGCAGCAACCCGAGCGCAACCACACGGAGACTGGAACACGACGCAGAATATCCCAGTTTACCTCACAGATTATCTAACAGATTATCTCAACGATTAACTCACAGATTATAAAAATAAAAACCTCATCTGAAACTGGCTCAGTGACCCAATCACAGCAGCAGCTCTATAACAGAATGGCTGCAAAATGAAAGAATCGAGGTGCTGACATGATCCAGGTAAAGTCCAGAGTCCAGAACTTAACCTGATTTAGGCTACATTCCCACCAGGATAGTCCGGATAATTGTACGATCGAGTGGGACCGCCGAATAATTTCACAGCTTACTTAGGATTTACTTTGGAGTTTAAACCTAATCTGGTTTTCACCAGAATGTGTCCAGGACGAAGAGCAGGGAGCACCAGATATCCACCATGTTGATGATCTTTGCCACTTCCTGTCTCTGGTTCCCTGGATGCTCCGTTTGTTCCACACTGCAAGCAAACTAGAGTTTGCTTCTCTGGTCTGAACCGAGTCTGAATGAGTGTTCACACTGCTCCAAATGAACCGGACCATCCATGGAAGTAGACCAGGGTTGGTTGAAAGGGGACCAAACAGAACCAGTATGGACAAACAGTGAGATGGGGAGAGTTACACAGTGAACCATTTCCATGGAGACGGAGAGAAACCAAGCTGCAGCATGGCATCTGCCCTGCAGCACTACTCTGAGCTTTGCTGGTTTTAACTAAATGTAATTAGAGTATCAGTTTTGCTGGTTTTAACTAAATGTAATCAGAGTATCAGTTTTGCTGGTTTTAACTAAATGTAATCAGAGTATCAGTGTGTCTGCAGAGAAACAGTTCAGTTCTCAGGTTTACTGCAGGTTACATCACTGTTAATGGGAGAGGAAGGCAGAGGAAGAGGAGGGTTAAGGCAGTCAGACATGAAATTAAAAACACCACGGGGAGGGACGGAGGCACATTAAGCCGAGGAGACTCAGCTTCAAACTACAGCCTCTAACTAATCTGCTCAAACCTCCAGAGAGTTCCTTTGTTCATCGGGATTTTTCTGTCTTCATTTCTACCGAACCTGAAGCCCTCAGAGTGGTTGCAGCAACACGACAGCAACAACATGGAGACAGCAACACGGCAACGACACGGAGGCAGCAACAACACGGAGACGGCAACAACACGGCCACAACACGGCAACAACGCGGAGACAGCAACACGGCAACAACATGGAGACTGGAACACGACAGCAACATGACAGCAACAACACAGAGACAGCAACAACACGGCCACAACACGGCAACAACACGGAGACTGGAACACAACAGCAACATGACAGCAACAACAGAGACAGCAACAACATGCAGACAGCAACAACACTGCAACAACACGGCCACAACACGGCAACAACACGGAGACAGCAACAACACGGCGACAACACAGCAACATGACAGCAACAACACGGAGACAGCAAGAACACGGCAACAACACGGCAACAACACGGCGACAACACGGCGAGAAACATGGCGACAACACGGAGACAGCAACACGGCGACAGAAACACGATGGCGTTATCAACAACGCATGCGGAAACCCAACGCCATCTTTATATAAAAATCTTTGAGCCGTTGATCGTGCTCACACGGTTTTCATGTTGTCTTTCCAGCTGTGAGCTGCAGGACAATCCCAGAAACTCCTGGAAAATATTTAATCTGACCTGATCAGGGTGGTTTTATTGATCACATTAAACTGATCAAGAAGTAAAACCTGAACCATCTCGGGGCAGATGTTGGAACCGAACATCCCGATGATCCGCCTCGGACTCACCTCTGCGGCTGTCCATCACGTACGTCTCAATGATGGCGCTCTTCCTGCAGATGTCTTCAGCCATGGACGAGCAGCTCACCTCCAGATGTTTCACCTAAGGGAAAACCACTGATAAGAGTCGAGGAAAACGCGTCTGGACCTCCAGCTGGATCAGAACATTTCTGCCAACACACTCTGGATCCTGTGGACATTAAGCTCCTATTGGCTAACAGAGCTGTCAATCAAAAGCTGAAATTACTGCAGATGAGACAGCTGAAGAAGCTGCAGATGGATTAGCTATAAAGTTTGGTTTTCATGGTAACAGAGGGCTCCTCACCTTCTCCTCCAGCATCCACTTCTCCTGCTGGACCTCGGCGAGCCGCTGGAACAGCTCCCCGACCTCGTCATCAGATAGCTCGGCCGGTCGCTGGGACTGAGGGCTGCCCCCTCCGGACTGATGGACAGAGAGACGGACAGCGGTCAGGTGAAGGACAGCGAGGACAGAGGGGATAGGAACCTCCACCGACATGTGACTCTGCTACTCATGACGAGCAATCATCATCAAACTGACCCGACAGAGTTTCTTCTGTTCCAGCAGAAACCTCTCAGATCTATTTACAGGATGTTTATTAATAGAAAAGACCTAAAAACAGAATGGCGACAATAACTGTTGCCATGGAAACAGCTTTCATAACAACAGAGGGACGGAGAGAAAGGTCCAACTGACTAAGCCGAACTGCAGAACTGGATCAGTTCAGAACTGCAGGGGATCTACCGAAAGATACCGAAATCTTCTAAAAACAAAAGAAAAAAGTTTGAACTCATATCAGCTGATGTTTACTATATAAATACAGAAAACATAAATAACCTGAGACGGGTCAACAAAGCTGAGCTGAGACCATCACAACACCCACCTTGTTCTGATTGGTTGGCTGGGTTTCCTTCATCATGTCCCTGTAGGAGAAGGACGAGACGGAGGACGAGTCTCCGGTCTGCTGAGTCCGACTGGGACTGTTGATCTCGGACAAAACCAGCTCTTCCAAACCTGAGACACAAACAACCAATCAGATCAGAAATCAGTTTAAGAACCTGGCCGGTCCAAGAGGAACTGGTTCTGAAGTCCTGCCTCCCTGTGGACCAGTGGGCTTTCCCTTTCAGCCCTTAGCCGTCCCTTTAAGACACCATTTGTCATTTGAAGCCCCCAAATGTCCTTTTAAAACAGCAGACCACCTCTTTACAGCTCCGGCCGCCTCTTCAAGGCCCCCAGCTGTACGTTTAAAGCCTGACTGTCCCTTTAAGGCCCCAACTGTCCCTTTAAGGCCCCGACTGTCCCTTTAAGCCCCCGACTGTTCCTTTAAAGCCCCGACTGTCCCTTTAAGGCCCGACTGTCCCTTTAAGGCAGGTGCAGGATAAGCATCTACTTTAAAATGTCTTATTTTCAGCTTTGTACTCAGAGTCCTTTAAACATTCAGCACAGATCATTAATAAAACATGAAGCAGAGGACTGCCCCACACTATGTATGTATGTATGTATGTATGTGTGTGTGTGTGTGTGTGTGAGTGAGTGCTGGGAATCAGAGTGAAGAATTAAATATTGAGCAGCAGGTCCTGCACCGAGCCAGAACCTCCTGATGCAGGTTTTGCACGTCACTGATTATCAGACCCAATGGTCCCATTGCGATCACATTAGTCACACACACACACACACACACACACACACACACACACACACTGATGACTGCAGCATTTGTACATCCAGCATATTTAACTGTTGCTGGAGGACTTTTCCTTCATGCGTCATCAGAACAATGATCTCCAGGTCTCAGAACCAGCTGATGCTCCAAAAACCTACAGACCCTGAACCCATCCCAGACGCAGACGGTGATGTGGTAGTTTCAGGTGAGTTTACCTGTCCTGGTTTTACTGTTGGTCAGGATCTCCTGGAGTCTCTCCTGCAGCTTGTCTGCTCGCTTCCTCTCCAGCTGCAGCTGCCGCTTCAAGTCCTTCAGCTGCACACAGATTTACTTCATAATTATTATTTTCATGCACGGCTGGTCTCAAATCAGCCTGCAGAATTATTGACTAGCTGAGCTCTCCATCCACCGCCTGTCAGACAGCAAGTAGAAAGCTGGTCTGATCAGACAGCAACTCACCGCTGAGCTTCCCTTCTTCTCCAGGATCCTCTGACCGTCCACCGTGTCTCTGATCTCCTGCAGGTCACAAACACATCCTGCTGTTAAACTGGAAAACATTCCCAAGGAATTCATTTTAGGCTGTTCTAATCATCATCCATTCATCTTGATTTTCCCCGGCTCATTTCCTTCCACCACCCGTTTCAACCCGATCAGCTGATCAGTGTTTATTCATCCATCATTCATCATCTGAGGAGAACTCGGCCCACTTTCATCATTTCTTCTCCTCGTTTTCTGATAATTAGCAGTTTATTTTTAGCTTAACTTAACCGATTACTTTCAACAACCTGGTTTAAAGTTTTCATTTGTTCTTCTTTTTGGTTTTCTGTGACTGTCAATGTTGATCTGCAGTACCACTGATGACCACTAGGTGTTTCTGCTTTTCCAGCTTTCTTTTGTCAGAATTTTCCGTTTCCAGATTAATGGAAGTGTCTGTACGGTTAACGGTAACATGTCCAGGGCATGTTCTTAGTGGACCGTGTTCGGATGTGAGTCATAAAGGTGGAACTTGGAGAGCCTGTTATGGTGTGAGGTGGTAGGTGATGTAAAAGGACTGACAACCACAGACATGAAGCAGATGTTTGGTTCTGACCCGGTGTAGCGCTGCAGGGTGACGACGTTCTGATTATCACCTGTTTGAGTTTCCCGATAGTGTCGCCATGTTCATCCCTCTGTTTCTCCACCTCCACCAGCAGCTGCTTCAGTCCCTCCACCTCTTCCTGCTTCTCCTGCAGGACGCAGAAACAAAGCTGCAGGAAAACTCAAACTTTCCTCCTCCAGAAACCCGCCCCCCACCCGGCTCTTAATCCAGCTGGCCGAGGGATTTCTCTAAGGAATGGAAGTCAGTTTAATTCCCTCTAATCTGCTGCTGCTAATTAATTAAAGACGTCCACAGGCTGCAGCCGAACTGGGAAATAAAACCATGTAATCTGGAGGAAACCACAAGTGAAACAGCTGATTCTTTGGAATATCACACACAGTTTTTTAGTCTGGAACATGAAAACCTGCAGGTTTAATGAACAATGCTGGAATCTGAGGCGGATCTCTTACTATCTGAGCTAAGCTATGTGAATACTGGAACGGACGTGTCCCCTGAACGCACCATCAGCCTGAAACTGAGACGTGAGACGCGCCAGACATGCCCACTAATTAGACGTCTTCCATCATTAATTAACTTTTCCTATTAAGTTTCAGCGTCCTGCTCATCCTGCAGATAACACAAACGCTAATCAGCTCAAACCGTCTCTGAGGAAACACTTTCTCCCCACACACAGTCACCCTGATGATCTGATTGGCTGAGAGCTCACCCCATCACTTAACTTAAATAATTCCTGGTTAACGTTCACACGGACTTCAGGATTCTGCTTCTTTGGATGTAAAACAGTTAAAACGATGCTGGAAGCCTGAAATAAGTAAATCAAAACAAATAAATTTAACTAAAATGAATTAATGAAAAAAATAAACTGAAAGGAATAAAATAGAATACTCAAAGGAAAACAGATTTTTCGAAAAACAAACTAATTGTATAAAAATGAATAAAAGTTCATTAATTATATAAAAAAATGAGTAAACGAAAAATGAAAAATACAAGGGAAAAAAATTAAATGAATGAAAGGAAAAAGTTAAAGGACCACAGATCCTCCACGTCTGTGCTGCTAACACGCTTTAACCGCCTCCAGTTACCATGGAGACGACCACACTTTAATTAGAAACACAATCAATTACAGTTCACACGCTAACGCACTCCTACGCATAGTTGAGTCACATGACCACCTGAAGTCTCACCAATCAGCTGTTTCCTGACACACCTGTCTCAGGTTGGACGCCATGGCAACAGGAAGTGTGTGAGTGTGAAGATGGCTTGTTGTCTGTTTACACTCTGGTTTCATTCTGTTCTTTGTTTAAGGAACCTAAAGACCTGCAGTCAGGAGGAGGCTGAAGGTGTGTTTGTACCTGCAAATCACATCAAACTTTATTTATAAAATGCTTCCAAAACTGAAGCAACTCATTAAAGTTTCTTTCACACACACACACACACCAAGCAGCTGGCCAACATGGCTCTTTAAAGATGTTGGATGTAGCAGGAAAGTTCGGTTGTGAGACCGTTGACGTGGTTTTGTCCCTGGAGTTGTTTGACGGTAGAAGTGTTTGGACAGGGATGCAGGTGATGGAGAGGGTGTGACTGGGGGAGATGCGTCCTGGCTGGTGGGCGGAGTTAGTTACTGATGTTTGTGACACCTGGGAAGCTGTGAGGCACCTGTTCATGCGGACATGCCGGACAAAGAACGGGGCCAGCTCCAGGCGAGACCCTCCATGCCTGCGCGGCCGTGGAGCCACAGGGTGAAGCGGAGGTCTCAGCAGGAGCGGCAGTGGTGGAGGCGTTCCTCGCCGGAGTGACGCCGGGAGTGGAGGCCGAGGATCCCGCATGACTGACCGCTGGAGTGGCGGCGTTCCTGGTTGGACCACTGGCTGGATTTCCCGCTGCTAGGGTGGAGGTGATGCTCCTCGTTGCACCAAGAGCGGGAGTGGAGGTGGAAATCTCAGCTGCAGCAACCGCAGGTGGAAATGCGGCGGTTCGAGCCCTGGCAGGAGACCCGGGGTGACCACCGTGTCTTTCAGGAGGTGCCGATGCTGTGCTGAAGATGAGCGGCAAGACTCTCCGTCGGTGCGGATGGCGTCAGAAGCAGCCGCCTGCTTCAGGCCCTCATTCCCTGTTGCCGGTGGATCCCTGCTGGATGGTGGAGCGGTCCGCCCGTCCTTGGTCGGAGTGCCGACACAGCATCAGTCCACCACTGTCCTTCTTCCTGCGACAGACCACCTCCGACCAAAGCTGGCGTTTGGTGTGGAGCTCGAGGACGGTACAGCGTCAGGATCCCATGGCGCCGCCGTATCCAGGAGAGCCGCCTTTGATGAGGCAGCGAATGGAGCGCTGTTGGTGGGCCAGGTCCAGCAGATTGTGGATATCTTCTTGTGTTTGTAGACACCAGGTCGTAGTTAAGCGGTGCTGAGGCAGCCATGTCAGGTCCGTCCAGGACTCGAACCAGATAAAACCTGTTTCTGTATTAGACTTAGAGGTTTTAATCCTGGTAGAAACAAAACATTAAGAACGGTCCAGTTCCTCCAGAACCTTTCATCTGTCGGAACGAAAACGCCACACTCACACAATGCTGTCTCAGGTTGGACGCCATGGCGACAGGAAGTGTGTGACTTGTTTACGGTGTGTAAAGGTGTGCTTGTACCTGCAGCTGCAGGGAGTGTTCCTGCTGCAGCTTCTCTGTCTCCTCCTGATGCTGCAGAACCTTCTTCTCCATGTTCTCCTGCTCACACACAAACAGCAGTCGGGGTTAAACCAGGTAGCGACCTGGTCCTGGTCCTGGTCCTGGTTCTGGACTCACCTCTGCCTCTTTGAGTCGTCTCTCGAACCATCCTTTGGTTCCCTCCATGGACTGAACCTGAGCCTGCAGCTCGTCCACACGCTGCTGTAAACCCTCCAGCTCCTTCGTCCGAGCCTGGACACACCCACACCGTCATCATCATCCTGATGTCACATGACTCACCTGGAGGACTTCCTTCCTCTGTACCTTTTCGTCTCGAAGCTGCTGTCGGATCTCCTCCTCGGAGCGATTTTTGTCCTCATGGAGTCCTCTGAGCTCCTTCTCATAACGAGCTCTGACCCCAAGAACCTGAGAGGAGACGAGGAAACGAGATGAGGAGGCAAAACAGGAAACAGGAAGTAAATCATCAACGACTAATTTAATACCCGGGGTAGAAATGCTGTTTTTACTACTTTTCTTTCAGCTTTAAACCAGGTTACCTGCCTTGTTTGGTTTAATGCTGTGAGCTCGTCCTCATGTGATTTTAGTTCTGAGCTCCTGTATTAACACAACAGACCGAAAATCACACA
>CM047987.1:1327221-1341893 GCA_026261665.1 Melanotaenia duboulayi | reverse complement strand
ATTAGCTTTTAACCAGTTCGCTGGTTAGCTAGTTAGCTCATTAGCTTTTAACCAGTTCGCTGGTTAGCTAGTTAGCTCATTAGCTTTTAACCAGTTCGCTGGTTAGCTGGACTTAAAAGTTTAGTAAAAGTTTATATTTACATTTACTCGGGTTTTTTTATAGGTGAAATTTTGATAAGGTGCCCCTCCCCCGAACGTTTCTCTTCCTGCAGTAGGAGGTAACAGCATAAATGAACAAATCTATTCATTATATAATTATTTTAAAACTCAATTTATTATACAATTACTATCAATATGCATAAAAATATAAAGTTTTTTTTTTCCTCCAGCTGTTCCTAAACGCAGAGTATCATGGATTTCGGGGCATGTCCTCGACCCATGTAGGAAGGATGTTTTTGTTTTTTTATGTGTCTGGACATCTAGATAAACAGGAAGAAGGAAACAAACCTTTTCGTTAACCAGCCGACCTGAGATGATGATCGGATGCTTTTCCACTGCAGTAGCGACTGTTAGTGCCGGGATGAGGAGCTGGTGGGAGGGTCTAATTCCTGGACTGATAGCAAAGCTAACAGGGAAGCAACATAAGTGATCAATACAGAGTTTGATCACACACACACACACACACACTGTATCTTACACTCTCCATCGGTGGGATATTTATTTTTTCTTTTAATTTATTCCTGATGAAGGTTTTATTTATTTTTGCAGGTTTTAGTTTGTACAAAGAAACGTGGTGAACGTTCGTTTTAACATCTGTAAGCCGGCTGGGACGAAGAAAAACAAAACACCAACCACAAAACAACGAGAAGACAAACTGGTTTAATTTCAAATAAACTCCAGAAAAACATGTTTTTTATTTCTTTGATTATGAAGTCAAACAGTAGAAGTCGTGATTGATCTGATTCCTCTCAGCCCGAGCTGATGAGGACTGGAAAGGATAAATTTGATTGATTAGGCTCACTTCAGTTCTACTTCCAGACTCTTTAACCTGATGATGTTCTTCAGGAGTGGAGGCAGAGAGGACGAAGGGGATAAAAACCCACACAGCAACACAACTTGTTAAAAACCAATTGACTCAAAAACAACATTTCTGGAAATGACCGGACGTTAAATCTGCGATTTGAAGCCGTTAAAACGTCGTTCGACCTTCGTTGTGCATCGATTTGTAGCGAGAAAGTAGAAAAATGACTGCAGATGGATCATTAATGGAAATCCTTTCTAAACGCATCCCATCTGGACTCGCTGCTCGATGTTTGAATCCGTGAACCATCAGTCGTCGGATTCTCTCACAGACATGAAACCAGTTTATACCAGTTCATTAAACCTATTTAAAACGAATGGAGGCTGATTTACCCCGCCTCTCTAAGCCCCTCACACTCCTGGTAGACAACTGGTTGGTTGACTAAGCGGACGGTGAATCCCAGCGGGCTTCGTTGTATCATAGCAACAGCAAATCACACGACTCCCCTCTGAGCTTGGTCAGCTAGTCGGTGTCTTTATTGTACCATAATATGATTATTATTACTGCGATTATAATTATTATTAATAATCTGAGCCGTGCTTCTCAGTCGCAGCATCAGGATCCACCACTGTATTCAAATTAAATTTATTTGCAAGCACTTTTCTGAACAGAGTCCATCCAGACGGTTTGTGGTTGGGTTCTTGATTCTCCAGCTGAGAAGCAGCGCTGGCTGTGGTTCTGGTGTCTTAGTTCAGAATGGGATTGTTCATCAGGGTGTTGCATCAGGAGGCAGAAACGTCCTCAGGAGAGTCAGCTGATCTGGCGCCGTCCTCCATCACTCTGCCTGGAAATCTTTATTTCCCATCTGGGAAATGTTGAAACTCAAAGTCGTGATGAAGCACTGTCCAGGATGTAGTCAGGGCCCATTTTTATACCATTGCCTTGTTTTTGTCATTTTTGCTGAGTTAAAAATGTATTGATGATGATAAATCATGTAATAGCCTGTGTCTGTTTTTATATCATTGCCATTGCCTTCAGCTGAGTTTGTATATTTGTGTGATTTCACTAAAGTGTAAAGGAAAACTTGGAGATGTGTGCTGTGATTACTGATGAAGGTACCTAAACATCCAGATCCAGGAGCAAACAGCCAAACAATGTAAGACAAAAAGACAGAAAAAAATAATAAATACTCTAAATATTGCAGATAAAACAATATAAAACCTTAAAAACATCAGTGTTCAAAGCCAGAATAAACAAATGGGTTTTAATGAGAGATTTAACCCTTAAACCTCCATCAGATCTCCCCGAAGTCCACCGCCTCCACCAGCAGTGGTGGTGTGTAGCTCTGTGGGGTAAATGTGATGGATATTTAACCCTTTAGCTGATCTACGGAAGTTTTCCAGCATTTCTATCCCGTCCAGGAGGTTTACAATCCAGCCACTAAATGTAGTTTTATTCAGAGACTCTATCTGGTAAATCCACCATGATCCATGATAACAGCTTTATTTATCACATTTCACCATAAAAACATCACCATCACTACTATGTTGCTAAGAGACCTCTATTTAGACCTGGACATGATGATGAAGCCACTTCCTGTCAGACTTTCCACCAATCAGAGAGCTTAGATTGACGGTAACGTCCAATCAGGAGCAGCCAAACATCAACCCTACAGAATGACCACTCTACCCACTGAGCCATGGTGCCCCCATGCTACAGTCTGGTTTACATAACAAAATATAACAAAAAGAAATAGGTGGAAAAAATATCAAAAATGTCTGACAGCCAATCACAGGCAGGATCACAGATCAGATGACTTGCTTCACGTTCTAGGAGGTGACTTCAGGGTTCAAACCTCCGTCAGCCATTAAAACACTGACAAAGATTCAAGCTAATTAATGGAGAACAATGATCTGGACTTTGGAGTTTTCTTATCAGGAGCCGGAACAAAGAGTTATCGCAGGTTTTTAATTATCAGGGACGTTGACAGAGGAGACCTTCTGGGAAACAATTTCACAAAAGTTCAAAACTCAGCTTTAAAAAACAAAGAATAATTCAGAAAAACATCCCAGTGTGTTTGTTTCAGACGAGGAGTTTGAAGTCATTAGAGAATTAAACCGATTTCAATCAGTCTGATTAAAACTACAATCAAATCAGAAGTATTCAAACCACAGATGCTGGTTTGAAGCAGGGCTCACCAGCTCCAGTCTGGGAGATCCACCATCCTTCAGGCTTTAGTGTTTCCCTGGTACAACACCTGATTCAAATGAAAAGCTTCTCCAAAGAGAAACACGAAAACCTGCAAGATGATGGATTTCCAGAACCAACGCAAGGATTCTTCATGCACTGAAACATTAAACATGTTGACTCATCGATCGATTATCAATAACCCTGAACCTTGTGTTACGAGCCCTTTTCTGCCTAAAACATTCAGAGGTCAGAGTTAAGTTAGAATCTAATTACATGCATCAATCACTGTGACATCGCAAGCCATCAGTGCAGTATTTCATACGAGGTGGGTGGGGCTACAGATGACCCTGTCTCATGAGTCGATGCTTGTTACCATGACGACCTGCAGCAGAAAAACAAATGAGCTTCGCTGAAGATTAAACTTTGATTTGATTACAGCTCACAGTGTCTGTGTGTTTGTAAAGCCCTGAGTCAGACTATGCTGCCAGTCAACAGCTGCCCAGTCAGCATCCACAGGTGGCTCACACACACACACACACACACACAGACACACACACACACACACGTTCACGCAGCTTTCTTTATGAGGACTGACATCTGCAAACTGCATTTCCGGGACTCTGTGCTCAACCACCTTTAAAGAATCCACGTCAAAGACGTCCCCATTTCCAAGCTGGTCCAACCTTCCAAAGATTTCTTAGCATTTTGAAATGTCTGAACACAGAAATGTCCTTTAAAAAAAGGATTTTCCCTCTAAACAAATGTTTTTTTCCAAAGATCTAGAGAATGGACTTTTTTTTTCTAAAATCTCCAGGAAATTTAGTATTATTTACCAAAATCATCTACAAACGAGTGTATTTAACTGGGGCGCTCCAAATAGGGATAAACTGATACGGATATTTTAGGGCCAATGGCTGAGACAGGCTGCCAATTGTCTTTGGTCAATATTTGGAGCCAAAACTGGTTTTGTTCCCTCAATTTGCATAGTAAAAATGACAATAAAAAAATTTCCACGAGTCTTTTTTTGTTGTTGATTTTTAAGAAACACTGATTAAAAATGGAAGTTCTGGAAGTTATCAATCCTCCCAGTAAAGAAGCTGCTGGCTATAATGGAGGAAATAGAGACACTCTGCATACTTTCTCCCATCAGCCTTTACCGGCTCCCGTAGGTAATGATCCAGTCATTATTAGGTCCTGCCCAGCTCTGCAGGGTACCACACCGGCTCCCAGGTCTTCTCCAGCGCTTCAACCTCCCACACCAGCACCCAGGTCCTGCCCAGCTCTACAACATCCCTCACAGGAGCGTCCAGGCGTCCACATCCAAGCTGTCTTTCGAGGGGGTCTCTGGTCGAGACCGTCCTCTCAGCCTCTGGTCCCTGTGTCCGAGGAGGTCGCCCCTCCTCCTCTGCCTCTGGCTCCTGTTTCTGAAGAGGTCATTTCTCCTCCACCGTCCCTGATTTCTGGTCCTCAGGAAGTCGCTCCTCCTCCTCCATCCCTGGTTCCTGTGTCTTAGGAGGTCACTCCTCCTCTTTCGCCGTGACTCCAGTCTTCGAGATCGCTCCTCCTCCTCAGCTCCTGGTTTCCGCCACTGACGGGGTCACTCCTCTTTAGCCTCCTGTAGTTCCTGATGCTGAGGAGGTTGCTCCTCCATCATTGTGGTGCACAAAGCACTGCTCCATTTCACTGAATTTGAAGGAGCCTCCGAATCCACCCTTAAAATCTGCACTTTGTTTGGCCTTAAAATGAAGAATGCTGGTGATGCATCCTTCACGGCCTCTTTTCTCCCAGAATTCTTTGCACACAAGATGGTGGCAAATCATCAACCAAGCTCAGAAAAGAAAGTTGTTTTTTTGACTACACTTTAGTAGAAAACCATGAAAACGTTACAAAACCAAGTACATTAAAAGCATGTTTGTTAAATGGTGACATTAAAATTCTGTATAATTTAATATTTGTTGATTTTTCAGGGGTTAATAAAATGCTGCTGGAAAACAACAGAGCTTCAGACTGTGTTATCTTTACTGTCTGTGTTAACGTCCACTGAAGTGTCCTTTGAGTCATTTCAGAGGTTTAAGTGATTCAACGTCCTGTGTTGTTGTTATGGGAAATTCTTGTTAGCTAGGTAGGCTGTTCCATTTCACGAACGTTAAGAGGACTTCGAAGTGTGTCGACCACAGAAGGCACTCTGTAGACTATGTAGTCTGCGCTCTCCGAAGTGTACAGACCCTGAATTGGGACACACCAACAGACTAAGCTAACAGTTGCAGACTAAGCTAACAGTTGCAGACTAAGCTAACAGTTGCAGACTAAGCTAAGCATCACAGATTAACCTAACTGTAGTGAGTAATTGTTTAATTTCCTAGGAGTCAGTTTGTGTCGCCAGGAATCTGCACACCCAGATCCCCCTTTGGCTGCTGCCCACACATCATCCACATTTTCCTAAAATCCCCTAATATTCTAATAATGTAATAATAATAATAATAATAACTTCTTCATGTCCTAATGTAACATAAAAGCCTTTAATTGTGCAAAAAGATTAAGCATTGGAGCGACACAGTTTTTAAATGAGTCAAAGTGCACAGTACCAATGTCCTTTCATTACTAAATATCCTGATGCTCTAATATCTCCACACTTCTAAAATTGTCTTCAAGTTCCAAGAATTTGTTCATTTTCAACTAATGTCCTCACAAGGTCCAAAATACACAGCGGTCCCCACAAAGACAGCTGCAGAAGCACACCCACACACAACCACTCTCCCAAATTAACTGTTAATCATAAACGTTAAAAGGAGCTGAGTCGGGAGTTTCCTCTTCCCTGCTGCTGTTCACACACACACTCGGCCGGTGGTCGTTGGAATAACTTCTGCCATCAGCGTGTTTTATTTTTCTGCTGAGGTTTGTGGGAGTTTTTATTCAAAGTGTTTAATTCTGACATGTCATGTGATTAAATGAATTGTTCCTTGTCAACCTGTCGGTGTGAATAATTAAGACTCATTTGTGGCTGCAGACGCGTCCTGCACACCTGCATGGTTTGACTCAGCAGGAATCATTCACAGCAGGACAAGAAGTCGTCCACGAATTATAATTTTGATCATTTAACAAGAAATTAGACAGAAATGTCTTTGTGATGCAGAATGAATAAAAAGATTAAAACTAATGAGAAACCAACAGGGACTTCATCCTTTCCAGAGACGGCGACAGTGATGAGCAGACACTGACAACTATAATAAGGCAGGGGCAGGAAATGAGAAGCCATCCACGTATGAGTCTAACTAGTAACACACACACAGGCTTATATAAATCCGATAATGAATAACGATTCACAAAATAACTTTTTAGAGTTCTGATGTAAATGTGTGAAGAATATAAGCTGTTATTTCTGAATGAGGTTGATTTGGTTTGTGACAATGTGGAGGTAAAATTCATTTCAAAGGGCTTTAACAGGTAAAAATGTTCATGACTAATAAACTTACAACTTTTTGCATTTAATGGAAATACCTCCGACTAATACTTTTACCTGGATCATCCCAATCTAATCCTGTTTTTATTATCATTACCTCCACCAAGACGTACGTCGTGTATTCAGCAGCTTTGGTTTGTCTGTAAGTAAAGTAAATGTTTATTTATATTGCACCTTTCAAGATACAAATCACAACGTTCTTCACTTCAGTTCACGAAACAACACAGGAGGCATGAAAACAAATCAAACTAAGCCAAAGTAAGATTAAACATTTTAGCTGCTTTTTAGAAGTGATAACTGAGTGCAGATCTCGGGCTGAGAGGAAAGACGTTCCAGAGGGAGGAAGGAGGCACAAACCCAAGCCACCCTACCACAAAGACCACCCCAGATCCCCCAGAGAGTGGCAGAGAAGGGCCCCAGCCAGAGCCGCCCGTGGTCACGGGCACAAGCCGCCGACCCCACCAGGCACCGGCCATCCAGGGCGGCCAGACCGAAGAGCCCAGAGGCTCTTTGTCTGCTTCCTAACTCACGACGAGCACGCCTAGTTTTTCTGGGTTGGGAGGTGTTGGAAGGGAACTGACATTTCTCCATTTGTGTCTGAACCCAGCGGGATCCTGATTCTTTTACCCTGTTTGATATCACTGATCATATTAAAGCTGACGATCAGTCTGGCTCATTAATCTTAATGAGTGAGGTCGCTGCTCCGTCCTGCTGAACATAACATGGTTGTTTCATCATCAGCAGGTCTGATCTCTCTCTGCTAATTACACTGACGAGGGGGTTATTTTCTCCCTCAGCAGCTTTAATTACGTCCAACATTTAGAAACGTTTTTAACCGAATCAGCAGTAAACGTTGCTCGTGGCTCGTTCTTGTTTTCCAACCTGACGATGAACCTCGCGAGCTGAGCTAAAACTCTCCGGGTTGTTTGTGTCTGCACGTCATTATTCTTCCTTTCAGCAGGAGTTATAATGACTTTTTGTTATCCTACACAGAAATAACTGGTAGCTGAACATGCTTTCAGAAGAGAAAAATAAAGCTTATAAATGACTGTTTTACACCATTTTGAATAATATCGTTCCTCAGGTGAAATGGGATTGAATGAAAATGTTCTGGTTTTCAGATATCTCAAAATTGTCTCCATTCAAAATCCATCAAACTGCCTTGAGGTTTTCAAGTTGTTAACGAAGTACCCGCTCAAGTGTAAAGCTGACCAGAAACCAGAAATCTGTAAAAGTTTCTTCAAACCTGCAGAAACAAACACATCGCTAACGTCTCTCCGATGGGCCAAACCGACCCGAGGCCAAAGAAACGTTTCATTCAGGTTAAAGAAAGCAGGATCAAGTCTAAATTTATTCCTCCAGTGAGCATCTTTATGTCGGTATGTACGGTTGCCATGGTGACAGGATCAGAGTCCATGTCCTCATGCTGCTCTGCAGTGACACAACAGATGGGTTCTCCTCTAAATCCTGTTCACCAAAACCCCAAAACAAGTTCAACCAATGAAAAATCAGACTTACAAAAGCTCGTCTCAGATTTACTTTAATCCTTTTTAATTCTTGACGCATTTATACACCTCATATTACAATCTCAGATCAGGAAAAGGAAAAGTAGAAAATACAAAAAGTACATTCAGTTTTTAAACTTCTATGTCACTGCAGACAAAATGAACTCCAATTATTTCTTATTTTCTCTTTTCAGCTTCATCGAGTCTCTTAACCTTTTCCCACTTTAAGCTCCGGCTCACTTAAAGATGCTCTGACATCCGACCACAACACACCATCTTTCCAAAGTAAATTCTATCTATTAATCCTCAGACATCAGTTTAATTTAAAACCCGCTGAAGCCATTATGGACAAAAATATCCAATTGCAAAGGACTGATAATAAACTCTACAGACTTTACTGGACTGGCAGACTGGGGTGGTGGTCTCCTCTTCAAAAAGGGGAACCGGAGGGTGTGCTGCAACTACAGGGGCATCACACTCCTCAGCCTCCCCGGTAATGTCTATTCAGGGGTGCTGGAGAGGAGGGTCCATCGAATAGTCGAACCTCAGATTGAGGAGGAGCAGTGTGGTTTTCGCCCCGGTCGTGGAACAGTGGACCAGCTCACACCCTCTTCAGGGTCTTGGAGGGGACATGGGAGTTTGCCCAACCAGTCTACATGTGCTTTGTGGACTTGGAAAAGGTGTTCGACCCTGTCCCCCAGGGACTCCTGTGGGGGGTAGTCCGGGAGTATGGCATGCTGGACCCGAAGTGATGCAGACCTCGGTCTGTCCTGGTAAAGGAGCTGGACAGAGAAGCTCTGAGCGTTCCTAGGGTCACCAGCTGTGGACAATGACTAAAAGAACCAGATCATAGATGCAGAGATACATAGAGATTAAATGTTCACATTTCAATCCCCCAGTAGAAAAAACCCGTCGTCCCCCAGTAGAAAAAACCCATCGTCCCTAAGTAGAAAAAAACCCGTCGTCCCCCAGTAGAAAAAACCCATCGTCCATCAGTAGAAAAAACCCATCGTCCCTAAGTAGAAAAAAACCYGTCGTCCCTCAGTAGAAAAAACAGATCGTCCCCCAGTAGAAAAAACCCATCGTCCATCAGTAGAAAAAACCCATCGTCCCCCAGTAGAAAAAACCCATCCAACAACTACACAAAAGAAGTGACACTAAGACAAGATACAGGGAATCTCATAATAATAATCATTTCTCTAGACCTGTATGTTGGACTGGCTTCTGGCCTTTTTTGGGGCCTCAATTATCAGTGATTTCTCGAGGTGGTGAGAAAGTATAATAATGAATACAGCATGTGGAAAATAAGATAACAAGATTATCTTAACCTGCTTACAGCAGAACATACAATAGAATAACAGCTAATGTCAGTGTTACTGAGGTCGTTCTGTTTGAACCAGCTGAAGATGGTTGATTGTAAACCGAAGAACTTCAGCCTCATCCGGACATGATGACGGACCTGCTGCTGGGTCTGAGGCTGAGGACCATGTGGTTCATGATGTTAATCTTTGCCAATACTGATGTTACAATGTTAATGTGGTGCTGAAAGGTTCAGTATATATGATTGTCATGCAATAAGTCGGTTGCTAGGATACACCAACAAACACATCTATCATGTTATTCAACTTCTTCTACTCTGGATCTTGTAAGATGCAGGCTGGACAGCTTTCTGCTTCATCCATACATTATACCGCTTAGTCCAGTTCAGGGTTGCGGGAAGCTGGACCCTATCCCAGCAACTAGCAGGCAAGAGGCAGGTACACCTGAACAAGTACACCTGCACGAGTCTCCAGTCCATCACAGTTACATGTTAAAATGTCCTTTGGGTTTGGCAGACTGTAATACAGAGTGTGTGGCGTCAAGTCAGATATGTGGTTGGATCAGAAAGTAGGGTGGTAAGGGAACGAGAGAGACGGTGCAGGACCACTGTATACTAGAGCTGGACTTCTTAAGGGCTGCCCATTGTGTGCTGGATCGGGGGAAGAACACGTTGGCCTCGCGTTGTGGTCAGACAGTCAAAATGGTGCATCCTTCACAGACCCCAAGTTTTATCAACCTTGAGAACTGCAGATATACAGCGCAGTTCCTGCCTCTTCCTCTGGCTGGAGGTTGTGGGAGTTTCGGGTCCTCTGTTTTGGTTTGGGAAAGGCCCGGCCACTTTTGAATGGGTGTTGGCTGACATCCCCTAACAGGGCGTTAGCACACTGGAGGAAGTGCAGGCTGTGAAGGACTAGCCTGTCCCCACCAACCTACGAGAGCTAAAGAGCTTCATTGGAAGTGGTTTGTGCGTGGCTTATCATAGTGCTTAGGCTAGGGTAGATATTTCCCAGCCGTCCTCGAAGGCATTCTCCCACTTCCTCTGATTGCTGATGCGCTCCACCTGTACTATATAAACCTGAGTTTATCTGCTCCTCATTGCCAGATCATCTGTGTTTACTCCAGTATGTTTCTAGCCTTCTCTCCTGCCTGCCCCAGTCTGGTAATTTTATTTAATTCTTGTGTGGATTTTTTGGCACTCTGATCTTCAGACTGTCTTTTAGGGTTGGATGTGTATTATGAACCTTGTTACTCCCCTTTGGATGGATTAGAGGATGTATCTGGACCTTCTGGAAGGCTCAACCCAAATTGGAGAACCCAGCACTAACCGTTTGGTTTTACTGACACTTTCTGGTTCAGCAGTTCCAACAGCCCCCAGTGGAGTTCCCAATTGCTGCTCTCTCTCTCTCTCTCTCTCTCTCTCTCTGAGATCTCACTGTTGGATTCATCTCCTCTGCTGGTACGTGGTCATCACATCTTGAACATTCCCTTTAGATCAGTTTGGTTCTCATCCCTGTTCTCCAACCTTCACAGGCAAGCTGATTGACAAACCAGATTCTGGAACCCTGGAAACGTTCTCATTATTATAATAAATCTTATTCATCCAATCCTCAGCTTTCTGACATTTATTGAGGGTCTAGTTTGCTGAACCATGACATGGCTTCTCTTGCTTAGCTGCGCCCCTGTTCCTCCTGCAGCATAGAGACAGTGATTTTATCTGGACACCTGAGTGTGAGCAGGCCTTCAATGCTTTGAAGAAGGCTTTGACAGAGTCCCCCGTTCTCACTGCCGTTCGTTATGGACACAGATGCCCATGATATTGGGATGGGGGCGGTGCTTAGCCAAGTCGTCCAAAAGGGGAAAAAGTGGTGGCATTTCAGTAAAATCTTCAACAAGGCCGAACGCTGCTATTGTGTGACATGCAGAAAACTCCTTGCCAGTACGAGCAATAATCCACTTTACGTACCACTTGTGCGGCCGGACTGACCACTCAGCCCTCCAGTGGTCAAGTTGCGTGTTGGCTCAAGGAACTGGCCACCTGTGACTTCAGTGTCGAGTGCGCGCCATGCTAATGCTGACGCCCTGTCCCAGAGCTCTGGTAGAAGAAGCTCTGTGGGGAGGAAAAAGGAGACCACGCGTATGCGGAGGAGGTGCAGTTTATTGACTCACCGAGCTGGAGCGCACAGCAGGAACATGACATAGGACCAGTGGACTCATCAAGTGGTTCTTTCAACTGGACCCTGGCAAAACAACTCGTGATCGTCAGCACCAACACCAGCATGACTGGGACATGCACCTCCCCCTCATCTTGTTAGCGCACAGATCAGCTATGCAGGATTCCACGTCATGTACACCTGCCCGTCTCATGTTGGGACGGGAGCTACGAACACCAGTGGGAATTCACCTGTGACCAGCTGCAGAAAGCTGGAATGAGACAGAAGAGAGAATATGACGTGAGGAACAAAGAGGAAGAACTTCAAAGCCGGAGACCTGGTGTGGGTGTACAGCGCATACAGATCCATTCTTCAACACGTCCTGGCAGATGCTACAGTAGATTATCTGATGTTTAATGAAGTTTCTTGGCTTCACACATCAACCTGCACGTCTGTGGTGCTGAAATATCTCCGCTCATCTCTGCATGTCGGGCTGATCACTGAGCAGTGAATGAACCACGCTGCTGTGACGTAACGCTGCGTCTTTTTCACATATGCCGGGACACCACCCTAAAAGTAATGCAGCCCACTGGGAATCCTCCTGATTCCCGAACCTCCTGGCATCACTCTTGATGTGTCTTTCAGCGTGAGAAATCTGAAGTTCAGCATGAGAACTTGTGAAGCCACTCAAATGCCTGAGTCTTATGGCCAATGTGTGAGAGTTGGCAGCCCAGCCATCATCCCTCAGGAGAAAATACCATCATCCCCCTCCAGAGATTAGACTGAAAACTGATCTGCTGGAAGACACTCGCTGAAATAATAAACAACGTCTAATTAACTTGCAATTCTTATTTACATTTTCAGACTTGCTGGTCCCGGTGGATCAGAATCCAGCTTTACTTTCTGGAAAGGTAATGTTGTGTACATTACTATGAGTAGACATGAGTCGTATTATTCATTACTGATATTTAGGCTGTAATTTAAAGAAGAGCTAAAGTAAGTCACACTTGCCATCCAGAGATTATACTCTCCCTAGAATCATTCCTCTGAAAGGTCCTTTGAGTGTTTATATAACTGAAGTTGTTTCCAAGTGCTAGACTGATCCCACAGGACCAGTCTGCTCTCAGCCGACACTTGTAATGAGAACTGGCAGCAGTTAGCATCGAACATGGGATAAAAATGTTGCTTCTCCAGAGAGTAGACCAGGCCTAAATTCACACATCTTTCTGGGAGCTACAGACTAATCCCTGGAACCCCAGGGAGGGGGAGGGGGAGGTGGAGGTGGAGGGTGGTGTGTAAGTAAAAGTTGTCCATGTCCTCCATGTCTAGACAGGCTTCGGTTTCTAATCTCAGTTTATGACCTCATTTATTTATAAACACCAGTACTGATCCAAACCGACTGTACGAGTGGTGCATGATGGGAAATGAAGTTTCTGATGTGTGAGACTGCTCATCTCTCCATCCTTCCTATCTTTCGTCTAATCTCTCCTTCTGCTTGTTGACCGAAGGCTGAATGTTGATGCTGTTTGCAGAGGGAGCGCACATCCATGCACACGCACGCGCACATCCATGCACATGCACGCACACATCCGTGCACACGCACGCACACATCCGTGCATACACACGCACACATCCGTGCATACGCACGCGCGCACACATCCGTGCACACGCACGCACACGCATGCACATGCACGCTGTCCTCAGCGGCACTCCAGCCAATTAGCTAATGGCTCGTTAAGGTTCACGTCCATTACAGCCTATAATCAATAAATTAAGCAGAACAGACGAGGATTTAATTGATCTTCTTCAGTTTTCCCACTGACCTCATGATGCGGTTACCATGGCAACTACAGCAGAAAGAGATGATGATGAGGCTGAGTCAGCAGGCTGCTGTGGTAACCACACAGCAAGACACAGCAAAATAGGTAAACATGTTTTAAATAATGATCCGATTCTTTATTTATATTCTAGTTTCAATTTCTTTGTATTTATGTTTTATTTTTAATTATATATTTTGATTGTATTTTCTACATGTCTTTATATTTATATAATAGTTTGTTTATATTATAAATGATATCTCTTATTTTTGAACATTTTTCATACAGTTAAGGTGAGAAGTCTTTATTGTTAGTGTTAAAGAGTAAAGGTTTCCTCTGATTCTGTGTTAAACAAAAACACGAACACTTGAAACAGTAAAAGAAATTAAAATTAAAAATATAACATATTTACAGCCAGTGTGACATTCACGGTCCAGGCAGTAAATGTTTCACTAGTAAGCAATTAAATTACTATTTTTTTTTTTTTTTATTAATCTATTTATTTGTTTGTTTGTTTGTTTTATGTTTCCACTGTTTGTGAATCAGAGGTAGAACTTTTCCTTCATCTGGCTGTTTCAGGAACAAGAATCTGCTTCAGGATGCCGTTTCGTCCTGCTACGGCACAACGTTGCTTCACGGAAACATCTTTAGAAACCATCTGTTTCCAGCACCAGCAGGTTGTCGTTTCACCAGCTCTGGGACGGCTGCCCATGAAGTCTCATTAATTTGATGGCGGGAAGCCTGCTGGACTGCAGCCCGAGCTGATGAAGGTGTGTTTAAACAGCATCAAACTGCTACAGTCCTCCTCTGGACTGGGCCGGTGCCACATCCTGGTCCTGATCATGCTGTACTCATTTATAAACTTATAAACACTCTTCTCTACTTTCTCAGATCAACAATCCCATGATCCGAGCCAGAGCCATATTTGGTTTTCACAGCATTTCAGCGTACTTTTTGTACTTTGCTTTGCCTGTGAGCTGAGGTGGACCTCAAGGCTCCATGTTGCTGCATTTCTGATTGACACCAACATGACTGGTATAAAAGGAGCATTTCAGAGAGGCAGAGTCTCTCAGATGGAAAGATGGACAGAGCTTCACCAATCTGAGACAAACTGGATCAAAAACTGGAACAATTTCAGAAAAATGTTCCTCTGTGTACCAAATTTAATAAAAGATGTTTCCTTTCACTTTTCTAGGGGGCGCTAGAGAGCCATTTTGGACATTTACACAGATGTTTTTTGGGGCTGTCAGAAGCAACGCGTTGACAG
Organism: Melanotaenia duboulayi; assembly: GCA_026261665.1. Lineage (NCBI taxonomy): Eukaryota > Metazoa > Chordata > Actinopteri > Atheriniformes > Melanotaeniidae > Melanotaenia > Melanotaenia duboulayi. The sequence continues at coordinate 1,327,223 of CM047987.1, read as the reverse complement.
CG